>JAEMWC010001349.1:62500-152500 GCA_016490735.1 Pachyseris speciosa | reverse complement strand
GGGAAAGGGTTCGAGCACAGTTTATGCCAGAAGACATTGATTTTATTCCGAACAAACGTCGCAAGCTTATTGAAGAATGGTGCGACCAAGTGCCAGTCCTTGGTTTCAACTCAGGGCGATACGATCTTAACCTGATCAAAGAGTATTTCGTGGGAGAGATAAGCAAGACCGTCGACAAAATTGTTGTCGCAAAAGACGCCAACAAGATAATGTCACTGCTGACAAGAGACTTCCGTTTCTTCGACATTATCAACTATCTCGGCCCAGGAACGAATTACGCGAAAGAGGTGAAAGCTTACGACTGCACAATCAACAAATCGTGGTTTCCATACGAGTGGTTTGATTCCCCACAGAAACTGGATTTTCCTGGGCTCCCCGATTACTTCTTTTGGTACACAAAGTTGGAAGAGAGATTCCCCCTCACAATGAAAGAATTCATGCAATGCAAACAAAGGAAAGGAAAAGGGAATGCGCACCTTCGCAGACTGGCTGCGCTACTACAATGACATGGATGTTGCCCCCGGACTGGAAGCGTTGGAAAAAATGCGCGCCTTCTACACCGAGAAAGGAATCGACATCTTCAAAGACGCCGTGTCAATTCCAAGTGTCTCCCTCCACTATTTGCTTCGAGGCTCGGTTGAGCGGGGTGCAGAGTTGTGGACGCCCAACGAGGAAGAGTACAAGATGTTGAAAGGTGCGGTCGTCGGCGGACAAAGCCTTGTGTCCACGCGGTACCACGAAGTTGGCGTCACAAAGATTCGCTCCCACAAGATTGCCAACCCGAAGCCTTGTCGGAAAATCCTCGGCTACGACGCCAACGCACTGTACCTCTCGACCATGCTCAAAGACATGCCTTGCGGGAAGAGCCGGAATGTGTGGTACCCGGGGTTGTTGGCCACCCAGACAGTGCCGGGTTTCACAGAACGTGTCAAAAACGGCACATGGTTTGGGTTTGCGGAGGTCGACATCGAGATTCCCCGCCATTTGTGGTCAAAGTTCGAAGAAATGCCACCCTTCTTCATGAACAAACAACTTCCTGCAGAGGCGGTGCCGAAGCATATGTGGGACTACCTGCAAAGGACCGGCAGAACTCGAGGAGACGTGCAGAAGCTGCTGGGCGCGCTTTCAGCGAAAAAGATGTTGGTGTATGCCCCGCTTCTGCAGTGGTATCTTGCCCTGGCGCGGAAATCAGAGCCGTTCACCGAACAATTGACTACCAACCGAAGAAAGTATTCACCTGGTTCGTCGAGCAAGTAACAGAGGCGCGCCTCACTGGAGATGTGGAAAAAAGCAAGGCGCTGCTCGCGGAAGTTTTCAAACTGTTGGGCAACAGCGCGTACGGAAAAATGATTGAAGCTGTGGAACGCCAAACGAACGTGTCTTACACGAAAGACGAGAAGATCGTCGACAAAGCCATGCGAAGCGCGTTCTTCCAAGACCTCGATGGAATCGGCGACGCATACGAGATAGAAAGCCGGAAAGACGAGGATAACAATCAACAGGCCATTCCAAGTTGGGATTGTTGTTTATCAGTTTGCCAAGTTGCGCATGTTGGAGTTCTACTACGACTTTACTTTCTCGACAGGTTCGTGGATCGCAGCGACTTTGAACTGATCCAAATGGACGCGGACAGCAATTACATGGCGATAAGCGAAGAGAAGCTGGAAGACGTGATCAAACCCGAACGCCGAGCAGAATTCGAAGCGGAAAAAAAGAAGTGGCTGGCTTGGGACAAGTGGAGCAATCGCGAACCGGGGCTCTTCAGGTTGGAGTGTGTCGGCGAGCGAATGTTCGCCCTTTGCTCAAAATGCTACTTCGTGGAGGAAGAGCAACACGGAAAAAACAAACTGAGCTCGAAGGGAGTGTCGAAGAAGCAGAATAGGTTGACGTTGGGGCGCTTCAAATCTGTCCTTTTGGGAGAGAAGGATTTGGCCACAAACAAAGGCTTTCGGGTGAAAGATGGGCGAATGATGACATACGAACAACAGAAACTAGTGTTGTCCGCGTACTACGACTAGCGTCGCGTGTTGGCGGACGGGATACACACGGAGCCAATTGAGTACACGGTCTTTTGAACAAATATGTTTCGACGTTATATGGGGCGGCAAATCATAATCCCTGTTTGCACAAAGATGCAAAGACCAACGAGAATTATTGTTTGCACCAGATGCAGGGGATGTGAATTGCATGACGCCTGCTTGGTTTGTTTGCAAGAAGACAAATTACACAAATTACCCGAGTTTTCGGAATTTATTTCTGACAAATATCATGAGGTCATACAGAGGAGTTTTCATGAAAAAAAGGCGTGGTTGAATCTCAAAAGTCTCAAGTGAGGTCGGACGGAGTTAACCCTGTGTCTGGTGGAGCAACCATCAATTCTTCCCGCACGAACCTGCGCTTTGGCCCGTCGTGAAGCCAATACATGACAGGTTGGTTTGGTTTTATCATCGCCCGTTCAACGGAGAAAGTTTTCAGAGACCAAACAGGATCGGTGGCTCTTCGCACACCTCCTTCCAATTCCCCGGCGCAAACAGATAACGCACTTCGGCATCGGTTGGAAGTCTTTTTTCTGCTGTCCCGACAGGTCTTCCGGGAGCTGTAGCTGGTTCTGCAAACACACTTTGTCGCTTTATCGCATTGGTGGGTTTCAACCCAATCAACCGCGTGACTTGGTTGTTGTCCGCAGCAACAACTCGTGGAAGCCGTTGTACCCACGCCACAGACCGCTCTCCTCGGGCAGACGTATTTCAACCGCGTATTGGTGGCGAAACAACCATTCTGCCAGCGTTCGGTTCCACCGCTCCACAATTGTTTTTTTTGTTTTTGTTTTTGAGAGAATTGTCTTTAATTATTACATACATCAATTTACAAAAATAAATACATAAATCAAGAAATAACATATATACTTAGATATACTTTAAAAACTTACACACGCACACTTGACACACTCGTACGCACACACACACACATCCACTCAAGCATACGATCTTCAAATACCACGCCCACGGCTCCAGCCCGCACCAAGCGATAAGACAAAGAGATTCGTTTAGAGGTTATAATTGTGAGAGGAAAAGGGGGAAGTCTTCTATCCTTGGGAGAGAGAAGCGTGTTTTGCAAGTCCAGATGTACATTCTTGCTATCAAAAATAAAAACGGATGATGTTTATGATTAAATAGGTGAGGCTTCAAACCTATTACCAAGGATGGCGTTAATTCGGGTGAGCATTGCGGGGTTTCAAATTTCAGCAACCATTCCTTAAAACTCTGCCAAAAACGGGATATGATGGTGCAGCTCCAGAAAAGGTGAATCAATGTCTCAACTTCGCATTGGCAAAAACTACACAGATTAGTGTTTGACAAATTGATTCGCTGAAGAAAGTCATTGCTCGCCAATCTCCTGTGCAGCAGCTTAAATTGAAAAGTGCGTAGTTTAGTTATTTTAGTACACTGAAAAGGTGACTGATAAACAGCTGCCCAATCAATCGAATTGTTCTCTTCAATCGAGCAGTCAGCGCACCATTTCTTCTGGCTGTTTATGGGATTCTTCCTTTTTCTTTCTACAAGCGTTTTATAAATAAATCTGTTTGGTTTATTTGCCTTCAGAAAGTTTTGCCAAAAAACGCCACTGCTATCAACACCATTGTCATGACGGAAATGTTCTTCAACAGTTCTGCGCAATAGCTTAATCGCTGATATTAGGCCATAGAAAGAGAGAAAACTTGGCTTGATATTGTAACGGCGTTTAAATTCTGTAAAAGACAAAAACCTGGTTCCATTTTCCATTAGATCATTAACTTTGAGTATTCCCTGCAAGTACCAAGTTTTGTAATATATTGGTTTATTCCCGACACGAATAAGAGAGTTAAGCCAAAGGCTCTGTGAAAGAAGGTGCTTGTTGGAAGAAATGCTACCCACATAGCTGATTTCCGACCATACCTGCATTATCTCTTGCAAGAAAGGGTCCGATAGCCTAAAAAATAGCTCTAAATCTTTTTTATGCAGATTAGCTTTAAAGAACATATCACCATCGAAAATCTGAAGTTGCGAATCCACAAATAATTTCCATTTAGCAAGGTTTTCTGAATCAAGGTACTTCTTTACCCAGCTTGCTTTTAGTGCCTTGGTGAAGAGCCTAACATCAATCATCTTTAGTCCGCCATGTTCGTACTCACTGATCATTACATCGCGCTTAATTTTGTCTCCTTTGCCATTCCATAGAAAGTTAAACAGCAGACTGTTAATTTCCTCGATGGCGCAATGGTTTGTTGGTAAAGGTGACAATATGTAAGTAAGTTTAGAGATGATCAGACTTTTCCACACAGTAATTTTTCCAAGCAAGGTTAAACGACGAAATTCCCAACAGCTCAGGGTTGCCCTGAGGTCTGCTAATTTTTCCTCATAGTTGGCTTTCACTGTTATCGCAGCGTCAGTAGATAGCCAAACGCCTAGCGTTTTAACTTTATCTCTTATCCACCTAAAATTTTTGTCAGGACAAAATTTCTCCTCACTATCCTTATTTGCACCAATCCAGAGCACTTCTGTTTTCTTATGGTTTAGGCGAAGGCCAGAGCTTACACTAAAAAGTTCTAAAGCCTGGACAGCGTTTGTGAAGGACGTCCTAGACCCATCAAGAATAAGGGTTGTGTCGTCTGCGTATTGGCTTATTTTTATTTCCTGTCCATTTACTGTAATACCCCTAATGTTATCATTTCTTCTCAAAGCATCCGCTAAAACCTCAGCACAGAGAATGAACAGGTATGTGGAAAGTGGGCAGCCTTGTCTAACCCCTCTTTCGAGGCCAAAAAAATCACTAGAGCGACCATTGTTCAAAATGCAGCTTTCAATATCATAATAGAAAAGCTTGGTCCAGCGTACTATTGATGGTCCAAAGTTATAATGCCGAAGGGCTTTTTGTATGAAAGACCATTCAACGGTATCGAAGACTTTTTCTTTCTTTCAAGGAAAAGTAGGAGCCTAGGAACGTTTTTAGCAGCAGTAAAGTTAATGACACTATCAATCAGTCGAATATTCTCTCCTATGAATCTTCCTTTTAAGAAACCAGTTTGATCACTATCTATAACTTTCGGGAGAACTAGTTTGAGGCGGTTTGCGATAACCTTGGTAGCTATTTTATAATCACAGTTCAAAAGAGATATTGGGCGCCAGTTTTTAACAAAATAGGGTTCGGTGTCCTTTTTTGGAATAAGTTTGATGATCCCTCGCCTTTGAGTAACCGACAGGTGTCCTGTGTGATAGGCATAATTGATTGACTTAAGAAAATAGTCGGCGATGTCGTTCCAAAAAACTTTATAGAATTCGGCAGGCAGTCCATCGGAGCCCGGTGTCTTATTGCAGTCCATATCTTTAAGTGCATTCAGGCATTCATTCTTTGACAGAGGGCCTTCACAGCTGTTTTGATCCACCTCGTTTAGTCTCTTTTTCGCTGGGGTATCGCAAAAAAACGTATCACCTTCTTCATTAGGGGAGACGATTTTGGAAGTGTAAAGGCTGCGATAAAAGGCTTCACAGTGGTTTAAAATTTCACGATCCGTTGTAATAAACTTATCACTATCTTCTTTCAGTTGAGTGATAGCACCTTGCATATAATGTCGTTTCTCTAAATTTAAAAAGTATTTGGTATTTTTTTTACCTTCGTTGTACCATCTGCATCGAGCCCTTAGAATTGAACCATTTGTCCGGTATTCAATAATCTTTTCCAGTTCTCTCTTCTTAGCCTCAAGGGCGCCAGAAGCTTCTGCCATGTCGTTTGGCTGCATAAAGGTTCTGTCAATTTGGTTTTGCAAAGAGTTAATTTCTTTCTCAAGGTCTTCCTCGCGCCGAGACAGTTTTGCTTTTTGGCCGCCGCATATTTCAGTGATTGTTCTCTTATTTTAAGTTTTAGCATCTCCCACAGCAAAGCATCGTTAACAGTGTCATCATTTCGATATTCGTCGTGTGTTTCCTTGATGACAGCTCGGATTTGATTAACATAATCTATTTCAGATAGGAAAGAAGTGTTAAGTTTCCAAAAACCCGGGCCTCTAGAGTTAGAATGAAAGGCGACTCGAAGGTCTATTAATGAGTGATCAGTTTTGTAGCCGACTAACATATTTGCGTCCCTAACTTTGCACATCAGACTTTGGCTTACAAGAAAAAAGTCTAAACGGATGAAATTTCCGGCCTTCTCCGACGCCAAGTGTATTTATGACTATCGGGGTTAATTATTCTCCACGCGTCTATTAAGTCAAATTGAGCAGCAAGCTTCTTTAGAGTTTCTTGAGAATTGCTGTGTGTTCTAGCATGTCCGCCCTTTTTATCCACGTCTACATTTAGAACAAGGTTGAAATCTCCACCAACGACAATTTCTTCACACTCGAAATCCATAAGATGGTCGAAGAAACTCGTAAAGAATTGTGGGTCATCTTCATTGGGGGCGTATACTGTAGCAATTGTGATGAGCTTCTTTTCCGATTCTATATCGCAAATTATGAATCTACCGTTTGGGTCCGAAAAGGATTTTTGAATTTTGAAACTGAAGGAATTGTTAAATAAAATAGCGACACCACACCTGGCGCTATCGTGACCGCTAAAAATAGTTTTATAGCCCCATTCCACCGACCACATGACACTTGTATTTTCAGAACAGTGAACTTCAATTTTTTGGTCGCGGTGCACTTCGGGATGCCCGCGTCGGATGGTTGTGCCATGCTTCGCCATCATTTGCGAGACAGCACCCATGAATTCTCGCCCCGGGTCGACTTGCAGCAGTTTCGGCCATTGCAACGGACTGCGTTTGTAAATTTTCTCGAAAGCCGACGCAACTTCCTCTGCGCTTTTTGTGGCCAGAGGTTAGGCCTCTTTGTACCTGCTTGCCACATCCACAACTGTCAGTGCGTATTTCCAAAGTTTGCCACCAACCCTGTCATGTGGCATAAAAAGCAGGTCGGCTTGGTGCACCGCGTTGGGAACGGGCACATCAAACTTCGGCCGAGGAATTTAGGAGGGGGAGAAAGATTTGCCAAACAGCCTGTTTGTGCAACCATCTCTTCGCAACCACTTCCGGGATTCTAGCCTTTTGCGCCAATTTTTTTGCCGCACCCCACCCCTTCCAATATCCTTCGGGGCTGTAATAGATCCGCGAAAGCCGCTGTTCTTCCCGTTTCGAAGGAACGTTTGTCATTCATTTGCACATATATATCTGAAAGAAAAAGTCAGCGGTGTTCGCAATCGAGATTGGAGAAGAAGAGAAACAAAAAGCTTGGCAGGTGTTCGCTGCCCCCAACCCACCTGCGCGCGAAGAAAAAAGCAAATGGCATCGCGGAGAGAAGATGGAGGAAAAAACGAGAGATTTCGAACTTGTTTGTTCAAAATGCGGGATGGTACAAAAACTCGACACAGTGCTCCACCCCCGCAGAGAAGAGAGAGGCAGCCCGCCAGTTGTGATTTCGCAAACCCACATCCGAAAAACTCTACAACATTTTCAACGCAGTCAAAACCCGCGCGTTGCCTGGAGGACGAGAGTGTGGCGCGGCGCGGTGAGAGTTTTTGGGAAATGTCATACACGAGTTCGCGAACTTTCCCGAATCAGACAAGCGGTCGGTGAATTACGTTTGTTTCTTTCACGACTATTTCGAAGCGGTTCCAGAGGAAGTTTGGCCGCGCAAAAAAGAAATTCTCGCAAGAATTTCACCAGCTTTTGAGAAAATCCGACCAAAGACACAGCAAAAAGCGAAAGAAAGGTTCGACAGGTGGTGGCTTGCGAATTCGCAGGTTGTTAATCCACAGTGAAATGTTCGGCGTACTTCGCCTGGATTTTTTCGGGAATCTCCATGCAGTGGTCGGAAACGAAGTCGTCTATCATTTTAGCTTGTCGAGAAACTTCTCTGGTTCTCCCCAGAGATGGAACCGGATGGCATCCAGTATTTGTTTGTATTCCACTCGAGCGAAGCTTGCCTTTTCACCCTTCCTGTCGTATTTCTTCGCCGGCGCGACAATTTTCACGACAGCACCAAACGCGGTCAGACCGGCAATGACAGCAGGTTGGAGAGTAACCTCTCCCGCGACAGCTCCAGTCAAACAGCTTTTCCGGCAACCACGTTGCAAAACAAGTTCCTGCGCTGGTATATTCGGGAAAGCTTTTCGTAACCCCAATGTTTCTTGTGGTAAAAAGCGAAGAGGCGCTTCAACATATCGATGGTGTCTTTCGGAAGGGTCGGGTCGATGTGGTTGAAGTCAAAGATGTTGACAGGGGGAGGTCGGGGCTTTCTGTTTGGCAACCACATTGTATATTTTCAGAAAAAATTTCAGACAACAGTGTCGTAAGAAGAGCCACCATTTTGTGTCTATGCAGCAAACATGGCTGCGCACATTCTTTTCCGCTCGTGCCACTTCGGTTTGGAAAAATTGCGCGTGCGCAGGTTTCAAGGGCAGACAAGTAGACACTCGTCGCACCAGTCGCACGAGGTGTATGTGCACAGGAAGCCGTCGATGTGGTTGAAGTCGAAGATGTTGACGGGGGAAGGCCGTGGTTTCCTCCTGAGCAACGACATGGTTATATGAAAGGGTGAAAAGTTCATGCAAGGAACTCGGCGGCGAGCGTCACTTTGGTGTGGTGGTCAAGGCCAGTAATTTTGAACGTCAATGCGGTGGCCCTTGGAAAATACAAATGCGTCCTAAGTTCCCCAAAGTTACCCACCCAGTCGCTCCTTGGCTGATATTGTGGATGGCAATCTTCCTTTCACCCCCTCCCCCCCCCCCCCCCCACCCTCCGTGGTGACGTAAACACCCAAAACTCCATTTCGGGCATGGAAGAGTGGTCATAAAAGTGCACATCACAGCGAATCAACTCTCTGAAGAAGGGGGTGCATGGAACCCAAAACGCAGGCATGGAGAAAACATCTTCTGTTGCTGAAGTGCCGGTTAGCATGTCGCTTGCTATCCTGTAAACCAACCCAGGCAAAATCACAGGTTTCGAAAAGCGGAGGGCCCCAGCTCTGTACTCGAACAAGGGTGTATTCCCTTCTGTCACCTTTCGGCCATTCAAATCAAAATCACCACCCAACTTCGGTTGATGGATTACATGCCCACTCATGTTCAACGCGTTTTGCATTGTCAACCCATGAACTCTCGAGCTGAACAATTGGCGGTCATTGTTGTAAACCCAGTGGTCATTCAAATTCAAATTTCCACCCAATTTTGGTTCAAGAATCAAATAACTGTTCATGTTCAAGTCATTCATCATTGTCATCTGCTCGTTTGTTCCACCAAACAGTGCCTCATCTTCATCGATGACATATTTACCGTTCAAAGTCAAGTCCGTTCCCAATTTGGGTTTCAACAGAAGATGGTCGTTCATATCCAAATTGGTCTGCACAGTCATGTTGCCATTCTCCACACTCCAAACTTTGTCAAAGTCACCCGAGTTCACATTGGAAACATACCCCGAAATACCATAAACGACGAGGTGGCCTGTGGTTGAACCAGACGTCCTCCCATGCAGATCCAAATAAATGTAGTTGGGGGTGTTGTCGCTCCACCGGTGGAACTGAACGAGGGTTTTTGTGTAGGGTGCGCCGGTGCAGTTGAAGGTTCGCGTGGTTTGGCTAGTGATGGACACAACGGTTGCGCTTGCCCTCACCGACACATTCGCCATTTCCGGCGGAAAATACTCAACCACGAACGTGTAATACCCTTTCGCCAGCGGAAGGAGATTGAAACCGATCCGCGAGCGATAATCATCGCCGCCCACGTCTTTGGCAAGGGTGAACTCGTCGGCGTTTTTGTTGACCCCATGCGGGGAGGCGGCGAAGTTGACAATCCCATGAAAATGAATATTGTTTTTGGATGAGGAATCATCCGAATCATCCATGAGGAAGCTGAACGGGCTTGTTTGCCCGCCCGACAGGGAAAGGTAAGATAAGATAAGATAAGATAAGATAACTTTATTTATACACGGTATTTCCATCAGCTTAATTAATTATTATCAACTAACTCTCTATCTACTTAATTACAATCAGAAGAGAATAAAAAATAAAAACAATAAAAAACAATAAAAGCTGCTTTTCTTGGAGGCTCTGTTCAAAATCTTACTTAAACTACTTTAAAACTTACTTAAAACTGTGGCGACTCAATTTATTCTTAAAATCTCTCAAGGAAGTCGCTTGTCTTAATTCCAGGGGTAAACGTACTGTTCCACAACTGAGCTCCACTGTACGAAAGACTTCTCTGTGATCCACATAATCCTTCGTCGCCGCGTCCGTTTCGCCGACCGGCTTTTCGAAAGCGGTGATTTTGTGGGCCCCCATGTTGAGATCGCCCGTCATTGCTTGGCTGCAGTCCACTTTCAAAAAGTTCCCTCCCAAATCATCCACATATTTTTTTGTTGCGGCGTCATCATTTGCGGTTGGAGGGTTGAGATCGGTGATTTTTTGTTGCCCCATGTTCAAGGCCCCATACATTGGGTTTGTTCCATCTCTACGGAGAAAATACTCATCCACATAATTTTTGTTCACCGCGTCCTTGAGGTTGAAGGGGGGCGCAAGATTCTCGCTTGCGTTGTCGTTCATGTTCAAGTCTTTTTGCGCGATCGCGTCGAATTTGGTTCGCAGTCCCTCATCCACGTATTTTTTGTTGACGGCGTTTTCAGCGGGGGTGTTGGAATCGACGTCTTTCAAATCTTCAATGGCATACCCAGTCATATTCAGATCACCCAGCGCCGGGTCGCTTCCGTCCCGTTTAAAACAAAGCGCGATTTCAGAGTCGACATAGCTTTTGTTCGTGGCATCGAGTTCGTTCACAGCGTAAACCATGTTGGTGACAAGGTTTCGCCCCATGTCAAGGTTCCCCGTCGACGGGGTGCTTCCGTCGAGTTTGGCAAAAGTGGATGTGGCATAGCTTTCACTGACCGCTTCCAGCGGACCAGCCGGCGAACCCAGATTCTCAATTGGGTGTCCACCCGCATCAAGAGGGCCGGTCATTGGGCGCTACCATCGAGAGGCAGAAAAGCCCCCGTCGCCGCTGTCGTCGTTCGGGGGTGTCTGATAATCCCAGGCCTTTTTGCAAACCACCCCATATACATTTTGAAATAATTTTTCACCCAGGCAACTCGAAACCGTAAATGAGAGACAAAAAACGTTTCGGTTGGCTGCTGGAAGACGAAGGTGAAATGTAAACTGTACTGACAGTAAAAGTTTCATCGGCGCCGACGATTTGAGGGAGGGGGGAATCCTCCTTTCCCTTCGCGCCAGTCAACCTTGTCATGAGATTTTCCTCGTTGTATTTCGTAAAAAGCATGAGCTGTGTTCTTGCTGGAAGGGCGGGCGTTATTTCGTACCACACAAAGGTTGGTTTCGCCTGGCCTGGAATCAGCGCCCTGGGCGATCCACCAATGAAGGTGCCGCTCGCTCTCGTTTTGTTTTCTGGAAAAACAACCGAGCCCATAAGATGAAAAAATTATTGGGTTGATGGAGGAGGGCGCTGCTTGCGCATCCGCGCGGGTTACAGGGTGTCTCGTTGCTCCAGGCTTTTTTGCAAACCACCCCATTATTTTGTTTCATCGAAATTTTTCTTCACCAACTTTCGCGGTTTGTCGAAGTAAAAGAAGGAAAACTTCTTGTCGGTGGCGCGGTCCAGAAGGTCGTGGGGAACCCCCAGCTCGTCGGCGATTCGTTTGTTCTTCCTCGGGAGGAAGCCGAAAAGGTAGAAATGGCTGCAGTTGTCCCGGATGTTTTTGGGAACCTTGTAATAGGTTTTGGTGAGATAAATGACGCTGCCCGTTAGTGAAATAGTTGATGATGTCGTTTTGGTTTTTTTCGCAAACCAAGTCGTCGAACACGACGATTTTTTGGTTGTCGGGTGGGAGTTCAGCATCCTGAAAATGGCTGTGGGCATGGAGGGGTGCCCCTGCCGGAAACAATTTGTGGCGGTGGCCTCGGGGTCATAATTTGGTATTTCAATTTTTTCCCCTCTCAACAAAAGGCAAAGGCAAAAGGCAGAGGCCGGGGCGGAAGTTGAAAAACAAGAGCCGCCAGACGTATCCGCCAGACGTATAAAAAGAAAAGGGTGGCGAATCAAGTTGGTCAGATCGAAGATGAAAAGCTTTTGAACCAATCACCAAAAGGTTGGACCAAGCTTTTTTGCAAGCTCCCGCGGAAGAGGCACTTCCCCACCCCAAGGCGGGAGGTCCTGATTACGCAATGGATGAGTTCGACCGAAGCAACCCGTTTGATGGGGATGATTTCAGGCCGGAAACCTAAACACCACCACCAACACCAACACCATCACCACCATCACCAGTTGACGATGATGAAGAAGCTCCCCTCCCTCCACCACCACGCCAAAAGTGGGTTAAACCGGAGGTGCCCAGCCTGTTCGAAGGAACCAGCGAACCTGTCCAATTGCAAACGATCAACCGGCTTCTCTCACAGTATGGGGACGACCCCAACTACAGAGTGAAAAGGAAAGGGTCCCCATTCCACGGGTTTTCGGTGGCAGATCTTCGAAGAGTCCAAGAAGAGATTTATGACCGTCGAAGAGGGGGCGGCGGGAGAAGTTGCCCTCACCAAGACACGAGGGGTTTCCCCTCTCCAGCTGCAAGCGGGGAAAAGGGGTTTAAAACGAACACCTCCGAAAGAAACAAGACTATGGCAAGCCGTTACTGCCAAAAGCCTATCGAGTTGTAAATCCTGGTGCAAATGTCTTTCAATATCATCGAGTTAGAAAAGTTACATGGTCCGTTTTGAAATTGCATGGTCGAGTTTTGGAGAACCATGGTTGAGTTGCATTTTGAAAGTTTGAGTTCTCGCTAGCAAGTTTTCAACTTCTCGCTAGCGAGTTTTTAAATCCTCGCTAGCGAGTTTTCAATTTCTCGCAAGCGAGTTTTCAATTTCTCGCTAGCGAGATTTTAAATTCTCGCTAGCGAGTTTTTCTCAATCGTGCGCAAGCGGAATATGCGGACGGATGTTGTAGACGGTAGAGGAAACTTTAGACCGTAGAGGGAAGTTGAAGGCCGCGAATGGAAGCCGTATATTTCGCAATTTTGAACTGTTGTTTTCTTTGAGGGCTTGAACTGGCGGGGTTCAAGTGTACCGATATTTCATTAAGCCAAAGAACATAATGCAAACAAGACGCTCTATGAGCTTTTACCTGGGACACCTTGAACACCTTGCGAAGTGCAGAAGTAGACGTACGCTAAAACCGACTATCGGTTCGAAAATTGATCAAAGGGCCCTTGAAGCCAGCTCATTAACGTAGTGATGCATTCGGGTATTCATTGCTGCTGTAGACTGATGCGATTTCAATACAGGTTTGCAACATGAAGTGAAGTAGTTAGGCAGAGCAGCTTGTCGATTTCTTTCGACAAAGTGACACAAATATTCTTTGCCGGCTGAAATTTAGTTGTGATTCAGTAATTTTGCATATCTTGCACTGTAAAAAACAATGAAAGTCTTCAGGATCTAGACGTGTTCAGCATCGCATGTCACGAAAGGACTTTTAATGCACCTTCTTTGTTTCCTTCAAAACCTAGGAAAAATTATGTTAAGCCACTGTAAATTTATAATAGTCATAATAGTTGAACGATGCCAACACTGATGAACTTTGTTGTGCGTCCTGCAACACAAATAATGCTTGACTGGCAAATTTTAGATAATGATCTTTTTCTTGTCACGTACTGGCGCCACGGAGTCTGGCTTGTACCGTAGTTCATTTCACTAGTAAATCGGTTTAAAATTACTTTCGATCCGTATTAAAGCGCGGGTCAGACACTGTACTTCTCCTGAGCCGAGCTTAATTACAGTTTAGGTCGACCCAAATTAGTTACAGTCATGAAACGATACCACGATTTCAAATACTACAGCGAGGCTGAATTATAAAAGTAATTCAAGTGGGAGCCAGTGACATTTATTTCGCATAGCCAACTCCGAAAACAGTTTTACGTGATTCCCTCGTACAAAAACAAACATGCATTGAGCGAACCCAAAAGCAAACCATTTTCATTTTTCAAACGGATTGTTTCCGAGAATCAGAAAGCGTGCGTTCGACTTCTGCACTTCACAAGGTGTCCAAACTGTACCGAGTTAAAGCTCACAGAGCGTCTTGTTTGCATCATGTTCTTTGGGTCAATGAAATATCGGTATTGAACCCTGCCAGTTCGAGCCCTCAAAGAAAACAACAGTTCAAAATTGCGAAATTTACGGCTTCCATTCGCGGCCTACAACTTCCATCTATGTATGGTCTAAAGCTTCCGCCACCGTCTACAACATCCGTCCGCATATTGCGCTTGCGCACGATTGAGAAAAACTCACTAGCCAGAATTTAAAAACTCGCTAGCGAGAAATTGAAAACTCGCTAGCGAGAATATAAAAACTCGCTAGCGAGAACTCAAACTTTCAAAATGCAACTCAACCATGGTTCTCCAAAACTCGACCATGCAATTTCAAAACTGACCATGTAACTTTTCTAACTCGATGATATTAAAAGACATTTGGACTAGGATTTACAACTCGATAGGCTTTTGGCAGCAACGGCTTGCCATACAAGACCCCGACCCACCACAGATTGGGAACAGGCGATTTTGTCGCGCCGGCCCGCGATGGAAATCGAGGACGACGAAGATTACACTTCGTGGCCGGAATGGGAAGAAAACTGGAGGGAAACAGAGGGCAGCGGCTTCGGCAAGACCGCCGACAAAATGATCCACCGACTGTATGTGGGCCTCGGTTCGATGCGAGCCGGCAACTCCTCGAAGAAGCTCCGCAAACAGGTTTCCACTCTGGTCGAAAAGCTCCTCCAAATTGGTGTCATAAATAAATTTCAGGCCCGCAAAATTTTCAACGATTACATACGGAAGTGAAAAATGGGGGGTCACACATTTCACCTGCTGCTCGACTCGAGCCTTGCAAAGTTGCAAAGAAACGGCGCCAACCAAAAGTCGCACGACTTCACAATCAATTTCAACCCACCAATCCTGCTCGACAGCAGCCGAGACTACGAAGCGGCGCTCGACAACCTCATCACCATGAGCTACTCCTGGTTCAACGTCGCGGCCTCATACAACAATAACACACTAAAATGGCGGAAGGCGGGCGAAGCCTGGAAAACATTGACCCTTCCCGATGGGATGTACGATTACTCAGACCTCAATCGTGTGTTGCAAACACACAGCGGTTTCGTGCACCCCACCGCGGCAGAAAAGAAGCACGTCTTCAGCCTGTACTTTGATTACGCCATCACTCGGGTTGTAATCGGGGTGGGCACCGGGTATAAACTTGACCTCGCGACTGGGGATTTCGGGAAACTGCTGGGCTTCGACAAGAAAGTCTTGAAAGGCGCCACGACCTTCACGGGGGACAGGATCCCTGATATAACGCGAAGCGTCGACTGGGTGTTTCTGCATTGCGACCTGATCACGCGGCGGGCCAACGACATACCAAGTAATGTTTTGTTCACTTTCTCCACGGCCAACCTACGGCCAGCTACGCTTTCATAAAAGAACCCCTCCGCCCCAAGTTTCACCCAGTCAACAGATCCCGAATCGACACGGTGAGGATCCGAGTTACCGACGGGCGAAACAACATTCTCGACCTCAACGACGCCGATGTGGCTGTGGATCTCATAATCCGTGAAGTGTAAATTTTCTCCAAGAGTATACAACATGAATCGCTTGAGCGAGTGGATGAAATTAATGACCCCCGTGTCGGTCGGTACCGCTTCAAACACAAGGGGTCGGGTGTGGTTCGCGACACTCTTATGGCTATTGGCAAACAACTTAAGAAGGCGGCCGCGCCGGCACTGAAAAAGGCCGCCTCAAAAGCGGTCGAAAGGCGGCCGAAAAGGCGGTCGCCGCGGTAACCGAAAGGTGCGGCAAAAAGATCCGCCAGCTGCTGCAGAGCCGCTCGGCAAGCCGCAAAAGCCAGGGGGTTCCTTCCTCAACCCCAGACTCAATGGTGAAACTCAGCCAAATTTTGGCAAACCAACTGTGAAAATTTTTTTTGTTTGTATACAACGATGTTCAGAACGGCCCGCTTGCTTGACAAGGTGGACTTCCTCCAATTCCAACTGAACAGCCCGCTCACGTTGCCAGGAAATTGGCAGGAACAAAACAAAGGTGGGTTGGTGTTTGCTGTAAAAGACCAGGACGTCATTCTTGACTTGTACAGCGCTTATTTCCGGGTGGAGTACAAGCTGCAGGTGAAGGCCGACGGGGGTTTTGTGGCCGCGGACACGGCGTCGGCACCAGTCAATGGCTCCTTCTCCCTCGTTCGGGACTTGAAGGTGAAATCGGCCGGAAAAATGCTTTACGAAGCCAACGGGGTCCACAAAGTCGTCTTCATCAAAAACCTACTGGAATTCTCCGACGACTACGCGCGAAGTGTGGCAAAAGATGAGTTTTGGTATCTCGACAACGACAACACGACTGTGACGGGCGCCGCTGCCACCAACCTTGCGATCAGGGCGCGCGCGCTTCTTCCACAAGGAGACCCCAGAAGACAGTTAAAACTATAATCCCCCTCAAAAGCTATTCGTTCTTCTTGGCCGACAAACTCCTCCCCCCGATGCAACTTCAGATTGAGGTGCGGCTGCAGGATAACAAGGAGATGCTTTTCGGGGGCGCCGCCGCCGCCAACCACCGGATTGTCGTCAAGTTGTTCGAGCTGTGGGTTCCAAAGTTGGTGTTTGCACCGGTGGGGCAGAAGCTGGTGAATGAAAACTTTCTGAAACCCACCCAATGGCGCTACATGAAGGAAACGCTGATGCCCGACGTAGACCGACGAGACCTTGTCGGACGGGGTTTGGTTAGTGGTGGCGGCTCGGCTCAAATGCGGGGGGGCTTTCTTGGAATGTTGGGTTCCATCGGCATTCCTTTGGCCATAAGTGTCGTGCAGAAGGTGTTGGGAAAAGGGATGCAGGTGGTCCGGGCGCGGTCAAGAAGGTCTGCACCCCCTCGTCTTCCTTCGCCACCTTCGGGGAGTGGTATGCAAATGCGCCGTGCTCCTGTCTTCGGAGGGTGGGAAGATTGGGAACGCCCGTGGTATGGGCCGGGAAAAAAAAATGAAATTCAAGGATGTGCCTCTTTCCAACATTGACCTGCTGAATTGGTGTGAATATCGTGACATCCCACTCAAGGGTGTCTTCTCGCGCAACGAGACCAAACCCCATGCGCCATTACCCCTGCATTATCAACCTGGACGATCTCGGAAGTTTGGGCACACACTGGGTTTCCTGCTGGCGTGGTCCTGTGTATTTCGATTCTTTTGGTCTGCCTCCCCAGACGAGTGGGAACAGGAAATGCGAAAGGCGGGTCACAAAACCTTTCTTCGGAATGACATCAAAATCCAGTGGATCCGAAGTGTACTGCCTGCTTTTCCTCAATGAACGCAACAAAGGCACACGCTACAAAGACATTCTGAAAATGTTTTCTGACGATGTGCAACACAACGAGTAGGTGGTGGAAAATTATTTTCTTAATATACCTTGACTAATGGCCGATTGGTATTGTGTGAGGACAAGCGCAAAACCCCGAATGTGCAGGGGTCTGAAAGTGTTGTCACAACCAAAAATGGGCGAAAAATGGGGAAAGCTAAGTGTTTGGTTTGAGGCATAACGAAAACCCTTTTTTTGCCGGGAAACTGACGGGGCCCTCTCATGCAGAGGGCGGTGGTGTTTTGACTGATCTTGCGGGCACTGCGCTCGACTTCACTTTGCAACATGGGATTCCTTTCCTCGCGAAAAAGGGGCTGGAGGCGGGCCGCTATTATGCTTCTGAGGCACTTCGCAACAAACTTCTCCAAAAAAAGGCCATCAACTACGGGGTGCGCAAGGCCACTCCTGTGTTGGAAAAGGTCGGCAGCGAGCTGCTGGACCAGCTTTCCACGAAGGTACGCCCCAACATCCGTTACAAAACCAACAGGCCTGATCCCGATGGAAAAGGCCTCCCTGTTCCCTTCCCATTCGTTGATTTCAAAAAATTGTGGAGTGTAATCTCTGACCCCAAACTTTTCAAAGGCCCCGAAGTTTCTCTAAGAACTTTCTATAAGCAATCTATCCTGAAACTAACTTATAAGATGTACCACAATGTTTTACCATCCTGCATGACAACACATATTGTGAAATCGCAATCCTCGTATAATCTAAGGAACAGTCTTAAGTTGGAAATTCCACCTTTCAAATCGAACATCAAAAAGTATTCTATATCTTATAGAGGTCCAGTTTTGTGGAATCGTTTGCCAATCGAGTGTCGTAAAGCGAATAGTGTGAAAAGTTTCTCCAGGACGATTAACAAACTTACTTTGGTCAGAGACATTGACTTTTCTAATTTATTCTGTAGAAGATAGCTCCCCATTAAAAGGAGCTTTTAGGTCTATAATTTTAGCAGTTATACAATACCATCAATTATTAATTACTTGTTTCTTGTAAATATTAATGTTATGTTTATACATACAAGAAGGCATAAGTCTTATTTTACCTTATAGTTTTATTACAGTTACTGTTTATGTATTTTTTATATTATCTATTTATACACGACCCCACAAGCTGCATAGCTTAAATACTTATCGTGTTCAAATAAAGGTTTTACTTACTTACTTATTTCTGGAAAAGAGGGGAGGGCACTGGTGGCCGAATACAAACGCCAATATGCAGACTACAAGCGGCGGGGTGGCTCCCGCAGCTACGGCTCCTGGATAAAATGGAAGGGATATGGGAGAGGTATTGGGAGCTTGTTTGATCCCCGGTTTGTTTCGCGGGGTGTGTTCATTCCCAAGTTCGCAACTGACAGAAAGTTTTTGAAAGCTTTCGGCAAAGCCGTTCCCCAACACCATGGTTTCGCAGATGTTCCCAAGAAAACCCTGCGCAACTACTGTGGAACGGGTGTGGATGTGCATAAATTGCGCCAAAAGGTGGTTGGACCCTCCCTGGCCACCATTACACCGCACCTTACAAGCCCTTGCATCATCAGCTGAGCTTTGACCCTGAAACGGGTGAGATCTTTGAAGTATTACAGAAACCGACTGGCTCCACCGACGCGGTGACAATGCAGCATCATGTTGATTACAGCAGTTGTGATTTCCGTGCAAAGAAGTATGGCGAAGGACGAAAAAAAATGCAAGCATGCCGCTGACAGGAAAATGGTTCGAGCTTTGGATGCGATTCCGCGGAAAGAGAGACAGTGGGGGCATGCTTTGGTGCGAAATGCTATCAACACGAAAGAGAAGTTGGGGCTTGGTGTTTAATTTCCTTGGTTTTGAATAAACATGTAATACTGCCACCTTCCCACCCTATCTTTAACACTCTTCAGGACCCGTCTTATGTTTCCAATCAGTGACAGTGTTGTTGAGCAGTCCCTTGTCTCCCAAACAACAAATTCTCTCAATTCATCTACCACATCTTCCAAAATGTCGAGATTGTTTTTAAGTTTTCTAAAACTGACTTCGTGATAGTTGATGTAACAAAACTCTTTATGAAAATTTTCCAAAAATCTTTTGATTCCTCGAGAAAATGGAATAGTGTTGGGGAACATTCAACTTCGCTTCCGAAAAAACTGTGGCGGTTCCAGATGAAACAGGACAACCATCTGGTCGCATGTTTCCAGCAATTTGTCAACCGCTCCTTGAAAACGGTCGTCGATGTTTTTTGTGGCATCGCCATTACACAATTTTTTTTTTCTTCAACAGGGCGTACCTTGTGCAAAAATTTCGTCGACCATGTGGGCCGTTTCCTGTTTCACCTCGCTGACGATTGGGTGCACGAGTTCATCTTGCTCGAAATGAAAAAGAATCACCAACAAAGCAATCATTGCTTACAAAGAGAAACATTTGTTCAAATGCGTGACACAACAATCAATCACACCCGAGACAGCCGTTGTCGTTGTGCTCGGGGAAAGAGGCGGGGTATTTTGCTTCTTCAAGCTTGTCTGCTTCTGCTTCCAAAACCTCCCAATCGGGCTCGTTTGGATCCTCTTTCTCCTCCGCGTTGTCGAATGTGTAATTGACATAGGCTTCGAACAACGCGTAAAAAGCGGGCCTTGCGCGCTTGACAACCCAATCGGGAGAGGTGTGGCCGATTGCGAGGGTGTCCTCGAGCTCTTCCATTAAAACGAGCAATGCCTCTAGCATTTGCGAAGGCAAAGAGTTCCACAGCTGTTGTGCTCTGGTGTTGTCCATATTTCAGGGGATAAATTTTTTGAAGGGTCACTATTCTTCAAAAGGATTAACCTTCGTCGGAAAAAATTGGAAATATAAAATGACATAAAGGAGCCAATAACTCTTTGAGAACCTGGCCCCACCCCATTCTCTTTCTTTCATTCAACTGATTTTGGGTGTGAAAGCGACGGATTTTCACTCGCACCTCTAGGGTGAGTGTGAAAATCTGCTCCATGAGATCCATTTATACCTGTGTCATAAAACCCTTCATCGGTCAGCCACTTTTTCATGTACTCCTGTTCTTCTGGTGGGAGTGAGTGAAGAGCTCTGTCGGCAATCTCAAGGCATGTGTCAATAAAATAAGTTTCCCTTGTCTTTTTAATGTACTCCTATGGGGATGCTCCACTACCAAGCAACATGTGCACGTATTGCATTAGTTTGAAGTCCATGGAATTCTTGTTTTCTTTGTACAGAAACCACTTTTCAATCTCCCCCATCAACGCTCGACGAACGTTGTTCTCGATCACACTGAAGGTTTCACCTTGCGCCTCCATCAAATATACCCCACCTCTCTTCTCTCTAATAGACCGTCACAAAATGTGGGTGTTTGTACCATTCACTGTGCCAAAAATATTTCACAATCATCCGATTTGGCCCACTTCCCCAATTTCAATTGATTTATGCAAGCTTTTCGTTGCTAAAAACTTTTGGGAACGATTACAAAAAATTTGGGATCAAATTGTTTTGGATCTCCAAGAAAGGTTCTTTTTTTGAAATTATTTCTCAGGCAAGACCAACACAACCCTCTTAAAGAAGGGGTATTTTCCACTGAGGTGATTTTGGTTTTAGAGGTGCACTCCCCGCAAAATGGTTCGTTCAAAACCTCTTCCTGCATGCGCGCCATCGGCTCTCGCGTTGGCTCGGTTTCCATCGGCTTACCCCCACGCCTCTCTTGTTCAATACGCTGTGCCATCGGCTTGCCCTCTCGGCGCGCTTGTTTAATTGGCTGTGCCATCGGCCTGCCCTCTCGATGCGCTTGTTCAGTTGGTTGTGCCTTCGGCTTGCCTGATGCCCCTTGCCTATGGCTTGCCTGATACCCCGTTGCCTTGGCTTTCCTGATGCCCCGTTTCCTTGGCTTGCCTGATGCCCCGTTGCCTTGGCTTTCCTGATGCCCCGTTGCCTTGGCTTTCCTGATGCCCCGTTGCCTTGGCTTGCCTGATGCCCCGTTGCCTTGGCTTGCCTGATGCCCCTTGCTTCGGCTTGCCTGATGCCACGTTGCCTTGGCTTGCCTGATGCCCCGTTGCCTTGGCTTTCCTGATGCCCCAAGTAGTATATCCTCCAGTCATCAAATACTGCCGAGGTCCAACTTTTGTGTCAAGGGGCGTAGTGACGCAGACACAAAAGTTGGACGAGGCGGTATTTGATGACTGGAGGATATGCTACTTTTTTCTCTGAAACTCGTCGAGTTCTCATCCTCGCGAACACGTTCGCAAAACAACGCGGTTTATATGAAAGGGATTGGGGCGATTTTTGTTCTCGCGCGCCGCCCGTCTCGTCCCAATCCTTCTCGACCCATTTTTTTTCCCGGTGAGCAAGAGAGTTCAAGAGAGAAATTCGAGAGAAAAACCGACTGCAAGCAGTCTACCATTTTGATAGCAAGCAGAGAGACTATTGTACAGTCAACCTGAAGAGAAGGCCGAAAGCTGTTTTATGTTTTCTAATAAGAGAAAAATCTCTTTCTTCACCTTCATTTGAATGTGGTAGAATAAGAACTGTTTTGGCTACATCACTTATCCTACCAAATTTATGGCTACCATTTCCTAGTTTCAATGATGACAGATATCTCCAGATCACTGGATGATGATTTCTCTTCATTTTCCTCATTTGAAAGCTTTATTGGGCTTCATCCCACACCTTCTTGGGAATTTCTTCATTACTTAGAAGCTGATACTCCACAAACTATTCTTGAAGCAGGTGGGTTTCCCTCGCAGTAGTTGGCAGAACTGTGGGATAATTATTCAGAAAGAATTCTACATCCTCAAGAGAGGTATTCTCTCTCTGAAAAAAGTCCACAAATCAAGCATGGATTAGTGTATCATCTTGCAAAGGAAGCTTTGAAATAGCTTCTAATGCAGCTTGTTGATAAAAGTGAGGCACTGGCCAGAGAAACGCTGGCTCTGCACGAGAATAAAGTGTTCGAAGTGAGTACAAACCGAACAAGGATTCAATTATATAAAAGATACGTTATTATGAAGGAACTTCACTAAAGCAGCAAGGAATCTTACATGCGTGAGAAATAATAGTTTCAGCGTGAGAGCGTGAGATTGAATTTGTTTGCGTGAGTCTCACGCTCAATGCGTGAGACTTGAGAGCTCTGCGCCGTGTGTCTTAGTTGCTTCAAATGGCCTTGGAATTGTTCGTAACACAAGGCAAGCAAAACACGAGAGCACAACAACAGGGCAAACTAAACTTGTAGGTATCGAGCCTAGTTTGTGTAAGACATTCAATCTTTTTGTACTCGACTTTAATATATCAAGAGGTTTGTGAACTGGTGTTTGCTGAAAGGTGACAGTCGGTTATCCAAACACGAGAAATTATAACAACATTTCGGCGTTCTCAAATAATCATTAGTATGACCATTTTTGATTTTACGGGTAAGAACACTCTTTTTATTATCCTTATGACTCGTGTTTTATTATTAATATTTTATTTTACCCTCAGTCTGCATTTTACCCCTGGTCTGCAGTCTGCAGTCTACAGTCTGCATTTTAAACTCAGTCTGCATTTTACCTCCGGTTTGCAGTCTGCAGTCTGCGTTTTACACTGACCGGTTACAATTTAAATCGGTAATTTAAATGGTAATGACGGTATTTATATACTTCACATATCACATAGTTTCAAAGCGATTTACAATTCTTCTGCGGGGTGAGATCGGACGTCAGCCTGTGAAGGTGCTACTGGAAGCCGCTATCAGTCCATATTTGATCTCGCCCACCCGCCCAGCCCACGCATGGAGTAAATAAAGTAGACCCTCTGGGATTTTTCCGAAGTAAACAAGGATTAAGCCCCGGCCAAACGCTCTCAACATTTCAACGCAACATCTTGCAACATTGTTGGGTACAACATGCTGCATACGTTTGGCCACCGTGTTGCGATATGTTGCAACATGTTGGATGGTGTTGGCTCAAATTTGAAAACGGTAAAATTTTTCGTGCAACATTTTGGATGTTGCATGATGTTGTACTCGTTTGGCCACTTCACGCAACATTGTTGCACAAGGGAAACAAGCGAAACATTTTTGCACAAGGGCATGCGCGCTAGGTCGATTTGCTATTTCAAAGCGCCAGAACACAACATGTTGCAGGGCGACCCTAAAAGCCGGAACAGCGGAATGCTGAAACGCCGGAACGGTGGAAAATCACCCCGAATCCTAAAAGCCGGAACGGCAGAAAATCACTCCAAATCCTAAAGCCCCGAATGACGGAAAATACCCCCAAAACCTAACACCCGGAATAAAGGAAAATACCCAAAATCCTAAAAAAGACCGCCACCCACCCAAAGCTAACAGTGGGCCCGCTCGAAGTGGAGCTCAAAAGTAAACTATCATTCAGTACCTACACAATTGTCAACGTATGCCTGGAACTGAAACTCTCACTTAACATTAGGACAGCAACTTTAACCGCAGTCAAAGTCTCAAAAGAGCCCCCCCCAGCCCTGTGCTTTTGATGGACGGCTTCCAATCACCCACTCACTGTTAGAACTGTCCCTGGGCTATTTGGAATGGCAGATGTTAACGGCAAGCCCCTTCAAGTTTGCTGCGCCCGTCTTCAAGCGAAAACCTAGCAGGTACGTTTTTGCAAATTCGCTCAGCTATAAAGTCCAAAGTGTGTATTCTACAAAGTATTCATTTCCTTGCGTACATAGCCTGGGACCAGGCTCCGCAGTGGGGTTAAGGAGCGAAAAGAAAGAACATACATACCTACCTACCTACCTACCTACCTTCATACATACATACATACATACATACATACATACATACATACATACATACATACATACATACATACATACATACATACATACATACATACATACATAACTTTATTTTTCTTCGGATTTAGATATAGCATACATGACACTAGTTTCTCCGAATGAGATAACAAATAACTAACTAACTAGCAAAATAAATAAATCAATACATCAAGTGAAATAATATAGGAATGTTACAACAATAAGAGTGTTTCAATAAAAGTATATCAATGAAGCAATGCCCGGTATTGGCAAATATACTGCTTAACCCCGCGCCGAAAACCAGCCAGCGTCTCCGATCGCCTGACATCATCAGGTAGCCTGTTCCACTCATGCGCGCCAAAATAACGAAAAGAATGGAGACCATAAGTGGTTGTTTTTACAGTAGGGAGTTTCAAAATAGCGTGGCCCCTGAGCGAGTACGCCGACATCCGCTCCTTAAGATGCGATCTCAAATAAGACGGGGCAGCCCCATGCAAACACTTAAAAACAGCGATAAGCATGTTCTGAACCCTTCTCTGTTCCAGATTTACCATTACCAGTTTCCGCAACATCTCATCATAACCGTTCTCCTTATCATTAAGCACTACCCTTAACGCTTGTTTATTTACTTGTTCTAGCGTATCCCTGTCCCTCGCACTACAAAAGTGCCATACGTCACTACAATAAAAAAAAGACTGGTTGAATAAAAGCATTTTAAAGCCTAAACATGCTAGGCCCGCTAATTAGATTTCTGAAACGTTTGATAACCTGCAGCTGATTATTTACTTTTTTACATATAGTCGACACATGCTTGTGAAAAGTAAGCCTAGAGGCAATATTTACACCCAGTAGGTTAATATCATCACGCCTTTCGATTTGTATACCATCGACGGTGAAGATAAAAGCCTCATCTGTATCTCCTAGGTGATTACGATTGAAACTTCGTGGGATTAGCCATTAAGCCATTTTGCTTGAACCATTCCGTCGCAATAGAGAGCTCATCATTTAACCTATTATACAGGGTTGAATGATCAAAGTCAGAGCTATAAAGCTGCTGATCGTCTGCTTACGCAATCCTGACACGCTGAAGCCTTTCATTAAGATAGTCCTGCAGAAAGGTACAACTGTGGCGATCCAGACCGTACGCTTGGAGTTTCTTTATGAGAAGCGTATGGGGAAGACTATCAAATGTCTTCGATAGATCCATGGCAACCATAGCCACCAGTTCCCCCTGGTTTTAGCTTAGACTACATGTATTTTTTAAATTTTAGCAATACGATTTTTATTCTATATATCATTGTTATTTTATTATTATTATTATTATTATTATTAGTAGTAGTAGTAGTAGTAGTAGTAGTAGTAGTAGTAGTAGTAGTTGTAGTAGTAGTATGGCGCATTTGAATATTTTTATATAGATACTTGCGCCTTATAAGTTTTTAAATTAATTAATTAATTAAGTCACGACTCTGCTTCCAGTCCTCCACAAGTCGTAGTAAGGTGGTAAGACAGCTGTGATGTTTCCGGTAAGCTGACAAGAGGTCGCCAAACAGGTCTTGAAAGTATGATAGCAGCTGGGAAGCTAAAATCCTCTCAAAGATGTTATTCATAGCTGGTAACACTGTAACTGGACGAAACATTGTTTTGTCCTTGTCATCCTCCTGGTTCTTAGGCAAGGGGGTGATCTCTCCTTTTTTCCATGCCGACGGATATTTACACTGAGCAAGAGCGTTATTGAATGGAAAAGAAAGCGGTGAAGCAATAACCGCTACAGAGGCCCTCAGAAATCTGGGAGCGATATTGTCATAGCCAGGTGACTTTCTGGTGTTTATGTCACTCAACAGAAACTCAACGCACTGGGAATTAGTAGGGGAAAACGAAAAGCCTGGTGATGGCGACAGGACAGTTCTCTCTCTGGTTGCTGTCACACTTGGGTGATTTACAAAGTGGTCACCATAAACATCAATGGCGCACTTTGCTTGCCAATTTTTTTGCGTCCCTAGTCTGGACTCTCTTGCCATCCGACACACTCGTTGCCACACCACATGTCCCGGAGAGCAAGGAGTCCAAACTGTCACGATGGTGTCTCACAAAACATCAGCCTTGCTTTTGTAATATTCTGGTTTATTTTTTGGCTGATTAGATCTCTTGCAGATCCTACGTAAACAAACAGTATTATCGTTGGCGGTCTTTTGCTTTTTATTTTTAGTTTCACAGCCCACAAAAATCTGACCGCCAGGACGGATTGACTTGTTTCAATTCAAGGGTACTTTTAGCCTACAGAACAGGCTAGGGCGTTTTGTGCGCGAAGCGGAAGCCCGGGGGATACTAAAAAAATCAATACGGGGAAGCTCCGCCCCCGAGGTCCGACCCATTAACCTTTTATATTCCATTTTTGACAGAAAAGGTACCCCTTTCGTATACCCTCCAATGAAAAATAGTACCCTTTCCGTATACCTAAAACAGGAAGTCATTTTCATGTAGCGTTCAATAAAGTAAAACAGTACAGTCATAAGGTATGTCTGTTCGAAATATTTTAATGAAAAGGCCTTTTAAATACCTAAATGACAGCTTTCCCTACCCTTTCGGGCGCAGCCTCCTCGTATAGGCCATTATAGGGAGTTCTTCGCCCTCACCCCCCCGCCGGGAGGGGAAGCGAGTGGATTTCGAGCTTACTTCTGGGTCCCAGCCTTGGATATCCCAAACCCGAGTTTCCGAACAAAGTGCAGAGCCTGCTAGTGACGTTAGATCGACCTCTATTTTCGTTTCGATGTTTAACTTTTCCCGCTGGAAACGCGAAACGAAAAATAGAGCATTGTTTTCTGTTTCCTCGGGGAAGTGAGGTTGTGACTCCACCGCCCTGTGAGTAGACTGCAAAACAGCCGTATTTTTGCGTTGGTCGAATACGACGTCTTGTCAAGCGAAAGGTCTGGAGCGAGGGTGAAAATGTAGAGTGAGACTGGGGAGAGACTCTCGTCTCACACGGGCTTAATTAAAATACCGGCGTGTGAGGCTCGCGCGCGAAGCTCGCGAGAATTTGCGCATTTGCAAAACGAAAATAATCAAAGGTTCCCCTGAGCCAGCTCATGGATGGATCTTGCTACACTTACTGCGATCTACACTTGACTAGTAATGAGAGTCTATCTAACTCATTATTCAAACTAGACTGGTTGTGATGCATTCTCGCCAGCACGCAACCTCTAGCCTGCGTCGCAGACAGTCCAAAACCCCGGTATAGACACTATATGTAGGTTTTCAAGCGTTCGCTTGACAGGTCCGGCTAGACCCTCCTAGCAGAGGTTTCTTTCTGGCAAGTCTTTTAGCATGTACAAAGTCGTTCGCGTCTCTTGTATTTCGCGTAGTTTTCCCCGAGAGAAAGACCATTACAATACTTACCAGGGGAGGGACAGAAGAAATGTTTCATCCAGGTTTAATGAATAAATTAATCAGAATCGAGTGAGTGAGTGAGTGAGTGAGTAAGTGAGGCATCGTTTACACGGACGCGGTTTCCAATCGACACGGTTTCATGACCTCGAAACCGCATCAAAAACGACACGGTTTCGAAGTGTTTACACGGAATCTATCCAACCGTTTACGTCATGGCGATCTCGTTCTCAGGCATTCTTCTGGAAGTATAACACCGTCCAAAAAGTTGTCCCATCAAACACGAGTTCCCCCAGGCCGAATCCAGAATAGCTTGCGTCGCAGACTTAACAAAACCCCGGTTAGTAACGACGTTACTAACCGGGGTTTTGTTACGTCTGCGACGCAGGCTAAATCCAGAATCGCCGTTTTGCTTTTCTCTTCGTTTATACTCTGGAGCGTATCGACGAAAAAGTAAACATTTCAAGGCATCTGTGCCTGTTATTACGATATGCCTCTCGGTTTATAGAGAGTAAAATATATGAAAGCTGAAAAAGCGAACTTAAATTGTGATTGTGCAAAAAAGCGCTGCACTCCGTGCGAGTTTCACCATATTTACCCTTCGCGAGCCAGCCAATTTCGCACCAAAATAAGTAACCGTTTTTAAATCGATGCGGTTTCGCCGTTTACACGGCCAATGAAACCGTATCGTTTTGAAAACGCTCCACTTTTGAAAGCGTTTTCAAAACGACCTGGTTCTGATAACGAACTCGACCGGCGCCGTGTAAACGAAATACAAATGAAACCGGGTCCGTATGAGATGTATTTTCAAGTTGTCTTACACACTGCCTTACACACCGGTATTACTAACCTCTGACCGGTTGTCCTTTGGCACGTGGGATTTTATAATATGGCGGCTGCAGTGTGGAAATTCTGTTAGCTTGTGTATGTTGTTCGTTCAGTTTTATGTCAACGTGTTATTATGGGCAAAGATAAAAAGGGTAAGAAACGTTCCACTGGCTTGACGGAAGACATCCTTGAATCGAAAACCGTGAAACCATCAGGGAGGGTAAAACAACGCAAAGAGAGACAAGGGGAATCGGAAGAGACGGTAAGGATTCAAACACTGAAAGATCTATTGTGTCCACAGAAAAAAATAATTTAGAGTTGGTAATCACGAATATTTTCAGTCTTGTTATATGAGGGTCCCCCAGGGGGGGTCTGTGTTCCCGTGTTCCCTTCAAAATTTTAACTCTGTTCCCTTGTTCCCGTCCAAAATTACACCTTGTTCCCTTGTTACCCTTTCAAGATTAAATTTTATCTCTTATTCTTTGCATATACGTCCTAATTAACCAATCTGAACGAAACAAAATAACTGATTGAAGGTCTACAGTGTTGCTGATAAATTTTGATCATTATTTCTGTGATATTTTTGACTTTGTTAAAGTATTTCGTAACAAAAATTAAAACAAATCGTAATAGACACGAAAGATGGCAACAAAAACTTGCCAAAGAAATCAGAAAACAGCAGAAAATCTTCTATCACCCCCACGTTAATGTAAAAAACGTAGGGCCTTGTAATTTTTTGTGTTTGTTCCCCTATTCCCTAACCTATTTGATGTTCCCTTGCTCCCTACGATTTTTTTGCTTTGTTCCTGTGTTCCCATTGCCAAATTTCCTGTGTTCCCTTGTTCCTCAAAAACCCCTGGGGGACCCCCTTATATACTCCCGCTATTTTCACTGAAGATAACTGGGCGTCTTTTCTTTCCTGATGTGCTAATCTAAGATGATAAGATTATAAAATGAATTATTATTTTCAATTTTACTAATCGAACCATATGTAGACCACACTCTACTATTTGTGTTGACGTTTGTAACGTAAACACCGGTACGCGTGACGTTATTTGAGCATCAAGTTGACCATTGTGTAATAGCAAAATATGTGTATAGTGGTTTGTATGGGGAAAAAAGTATTGAATTTGAAGGCCAAATTAGCAATGATTTTTCAATAAAAATTTTGCACTTGAACTCCTTTGCAGTTCCATTTCTGTCCTGTGTGGTTTCCAGGTCAATTTGAGGAAATTTTGTGGAGTTTCAGTTCCAACTGCTTCTCTCTCTAATATACCTTCCTGAAGTTAGGGGAGTCCTCCAGTGGAAATGACCAGATCCACTGATGGAAAACAGCCTTAAATTCATTCTTTGATTGCACCTGACGTCATGGTAGTCATGTTGGTGGAAAGAACAATAGCGAAAAAGTCTTTTGGGGATTTGACTCTATTATTATACAAACCTTGACCTACAGTTTTCTGTTGTTTTGGCACCAATGTAAACATGGCCATCTTATCACGTGAGTGTAATCAAAGAATTCCAAAGGCTCCGATCACGTGGACCACATATAATTTCAATATTATGCAATGGTCATTTTGATGCTCAAATTACGCGATATGCACCAGTGTTTACGTTGCAAACTAAGGTCAATACAAATTGTAGATTGGTTTAATCAAATCTAACCAAACTTAATTAAATGATTGGGTCCACTCAGCTCAATAATCAAATACCATCAAACCAAAAACTTTGTGTGAGAGAGTTTGATAGCATGTGTTTGATTTCAAACTAATTTAACTCAATCAAAGTCAATCGAACAACCTAAAATACTACCACTGTGAATCCAAAGCTTTTCAATCACCATAACATCCAGCCTCAAAACAAACATGACTGAACCTAATCTCACTCCATCCAACTCAATTAAACATTCATTTGGGTTTGATTGCTCATTTTTTTACCGGCCTGTAAGTAATCTTTCCTTCATTTCAAAAGTAACTGAAAGAGCTGTGTTTATTCAAATTGACAATCGCATGAAAAAACACGATCTTTACCCGCCGCTACAATCTGCATACAGAAAGAACCATAGTACAGAAACGGCACTCTTGAAACTTACTAACGATATTCTGATGAAAATGAATTCTCAGCATGCTGTTCTACTTGTCTTATTAGACTTGAGCGCAGCCTTCGATACAGTTGATCACGGTTTACTTCTGCGTAGACTTCAAACTTCATTTGGAATTTCTGGAACACCATTAGATTGGTTCACCTCGTACTTGATGGCCAGAAGACAACGTGTTTCTATTCCCGGCGCCCTCTCTGACAGTTGCTCTGTTGATTGGGGTGTTCCACAAGGATCCTGTCTAGGTCCCCTATTATATATCATCTACTCTTCAAAACTATTCCATATAATTGAACGACATCTTCCAGACTCTCATTGCTATGCGGATGATTCACAATTATATCTTTCCTTCAAGCCTGACGTGTTGTCTAGCCAACAAGACGCTACATTTGCCATGCAAAATTGTATAAAGGACAAACGCTTGTGGATGGAACACGACAAACTCCTTCTCAACGATGAAAAAACGGAATTTCTTATCATAGGAACCCGACAACAGTTAACTAAAGTTAATATTTCTTCGATTACCGTGGGTAACTCTGATGTAATGAGATCGTCAGTTGTGAAAAATCTCGGTGTTTTTATTGATGACAAGCTGTCGATGAACTCCCAAGTGAACAAAATTTGTAATTCATCATTCTATTATCTTCATAACATTATGCGAATAAGAAAACATTTATCGCGTAAATCCACCGAGACCTTAATTCATGCGTTTGTGTCAAGCCGATTAGATTACTGCAACAGCTTACTCTATGGACTTCCACAAGTACAAATTGAAAAGTTACAAAGAGTTCAGAATGCAGCTGCAAGACTAATTTTTAAGGAACTGAAGTTCAGTCATATCACACCAGTCTTATATCAGCTTCACTGGCTTCCAATTAAGTACCGCATTGAGTTTAAAATTCTGCTCTTTACCTTTAAAGCTATTCACAGCATGGCACCTGATTATATCTGTAAACTGATCAGTCGAAAATCATCAACTAGATATTTACTCAGATCTAGCCAAAGAATTATGCTTGAGATTCCTAGTGGCAAGATACTCTCAACACTTGGAGGAAGAGCTTTTTGTTTTGCAGCCCCGAAGCTTTGGAACAATCTGCCCTGTAAAATATCTAGCCTTGACTCTCTTTCAAGTTTTAAGTGCCACCTCAAAACATATCTTTTTAAACAAGCTTTTAACTTGTAAATCTTATACATTTTAATTCGTCAAATATTTATTGTTTACCTTGTAATTATTATTATTATTATTATTATTATTATTTATACATTAATTTATTTTTAATCATAATTGCTTGTAAATTTCATTTATTTTTAATCATTTATTAAATTGTAAAGCGCATTTGATCATGTTCGGCATGAAAAATGCGCTATAATTATAAGTTTCAATTATTATTATTATTATTTTTTTTTTGTGAGAGTTTGATTGTGTTCGATTGCCATTGAACTCAATCAAACTCAATCGCATGATTGGGGCTCAGTTAAGTTAGACTGAGTTCAAATTAATCACACATTCAATTTGGTTCAATTAGTTATGTCAGGACAGTTGTCTCATGACTCTAAAATTCATTTTCATTCATTGTTAACAAGAAGTAATAAAATAAATTATCATTTTCGATTCACAAAACAAGAAAACAAAGTGTGAAATGTAGAGTGTTTGTAGAGAGGTTTAGATTGGAGTTATGTTGGTAAGATTTCTCCATACATATACAGTGTAGCTGTGTATACTCTACATAAATTCCGCACAAATTTTCGTACCCAATTTCTTTTTATCCACAGTGTTTGTTTTTAAGGAAGAGTACAATGTTAGAGTTGTGTACCAATTGTCATCAATGTATGATACTGTGAAGTCATTTTCACTTGTTGGTTTTGTGTTTGTGACAAAGACAGGTTTGTTTCTAGAGTGTGAGTAGTCTCTAATTTCCCTTTGCATTGTGTCTCCTTGCAATTTCATGTGCACACAAGTATTTTTCCTGTCCCACAATCCATTTCCGAAAATTAAACTACTCGCAACCTAGTTTGTTTCACTCATTTGCAATATATTCTTCAATTGTTTTCTGTTATCCCAGAGAAGCCTTTCTTAAGTATCTGAAGAACAGAAATAATGTACCAGGATCCAAATTTCATAACTACATGTACAATAATATTCCAATTTTGTCACAGTATGTTGAAGAGAAACTCTCAAGAAGGATTCTAGAGCAAGCAAGAAAACAACAAGATGAACTGGAGGCTGAATTTGGAGTGGCTTCTGGATCAAGGAAATCACTGAAGATGGCACAGACAAGACTTGGCCCTCCTGAGTTGGATGCAGAGGAGTTGGAGTCTGATGATGATGACGATGACATAGCATCAGTGGCTAGTGAGCAGTTCTATGAAAACATTGTAAGTATTGCCAGACAGTGTGTTAAATACAAGCAGCAAAATCACAACAGAACAGTACAGCAAAATACTGAACAATACTTTCATTGTCCCTAATCCCTTACAGGGTTTTTCAATGTAAAAACTTATAAACATAATTACAAAATAAAAATTTAAAAAATAAAAATTGATACAAAATAGGCTGGGGAACATAGTTGGTGCAGTGGTGAGAGCGCTCACCTTCCACCAAGGTGATCTGGGTTCGATTCCCGGACTCGGCGTCATATGTGGGCTGAGTTTGTTGCTTCTTTACTCTGCTCTGAGAGGTTTTCTCTGGGCCGTACTCTGGCTTTCCCGTCTCCCCAAAAACCAACATTTTATTTCATTTAATTTATTTAGAGTTGATTTGATTTAGTCTCCCCAATTAGTAGAGCATCTGTACTCGGCTAAATACATTTCAGACTTACAAATGTAAATAAAGTGATTATTATTATTATTATTATTATTATTATTATTATTATTATTATTATTATTATTATTACAAGTTAAGTCGTTACTGTTTTAAGACTCCCCCATTGATCTTACAGTTGTAGCCTATTGGGAAATTTAAAAGTAGACCAGTTTCTAAAGTTAAAGATTGTCCTAGGGGTCTACTGCTTGTACTTTGGAGACCCAATATGTGACCTCGCATGCGAAAACGGCAACAAAAACACAAAAACATTCCAATAGCATTTCGCTGTGCACTTGCCGTTCATCAGCCATTCAATTCACATAGCCAGTTGTGCCAGTTATTAAACCTTTCAATAATAGTTCAACTGTTTGCAGGGCTAGGGTTATGCATTCAGAATTCAGTCATATAAACAAGTCCGGTTACCCGTTCAAAGCAAATCAAAGATTTTACAAGCTATTTCACACACAAGAATTTCGCATAATTATTGCACTTGGCTTCCCAAGATTACCAAGAATGTACAATTGTTAAAATCCTTTGCAAGGCAGTTATTCTTGAAGTTCTCTATTTCGACTTCATGTGGTTGTCATTGTGCAATTCTCACAAGCATTAGGATGTGATCTGATATAAGTGTGTCAATCCCTATTTTGAGGTTGAATTTCACGCACAAGAATTTCGACGAATTATTGTACTTGGCTTCCTAAGACTGCATTGTACCAAGAATCTACATTGTACAATCACTAAAATGTTATTCTTGAAGTTCTTTATTACTTACATGTTGTTTTTTCCCTTTGTGACTTCAGAAAAACAAGAGGCTACAATTAGCCTAAACTCAGGCTTGCAAATAACAGTATTGTATCCCTAACTGGAAGTCTGTCTTTCTTACATCGGACGCATTGTGTTTAGCTTGTGTTGGAGTCTATTTCTTTAGACCCCTATCAACATATATTCCTCTAAAATACAGCTCAACCATTGAGAACAATAATTATAACACTTGTAAAAAATATTTCTAAAAGAACAAGAAAAAGAGAAACAGAAAAAATAAAGCCCGTGATATATACCACTAAAGGACATCGAACCCGGTTTAGCTGTGTCACAGGCAGAAACAATGACCTTTAGGCCACAGAGGTTTATCATTATGCAAGGTGATAAAAATAGTGTATTGATTCCTAAAAAAAACTAAGCACACTGTCTTGTTTTCGCTTCGATGGATAATTGTTTGAGAAAGGAAACGCTTATCGAACAATGTAGGATTTTTTCGCATAAATGTGAATGGAGTCTCGGTGAAATGTGAGTAGAAAATTAATTAGCAGAGTGAAACTGTTTACAAATACGTCAATCCAGGGTCATTTGAAACACAACAAAGGAACGTTTCTGGACATTTTCAAGCCGCTAGTACATTTGTAAAAACTAATTGCTTATCATTCAAAAATTAAAGTCCAGAAATTGAGGTATTGTGGGAAAATAGTAAATTAACTACCTGTCAAAGTCTCAGGGGTGTGTGATATCCCGTACTTGAGTTATTCAACAATTGAAAATGTACATCTCAATGGAGTGGATACGGGGAACACGGCAGTCCATCTGGAGTTAAAGTTTGGTCATGTTAAAAGCTTTCTTCTCGCTGTTGAACTTGCAAACATTCGTATAGACACTTCTCTTAACATATTAGTTGTTCAGACTTCAAAGACACAAGGTGAATCGACGTTTTCCGATACGTGACAACAAGTATCATTCTTCCTGTTGATATGAGATTTACACTTCTGAATCACTCGGCCGTGAAAGGTCAAACTCCCTTTGTCTGTAGTCTCTAATTTTTGGCGCTCCCCTTGCGTGCGTCTCCTCGCAACTTCGCGCGCACGCGCACGTGTCTTTCACCCACCCCACAATCCATCGCCAAAATTAGAGACTACTCGCAGTCTACTGAAGCAGACACGAGGAAACACGGCAGTCCATCTGGAGTTAAGTTTACTCATGTTAAAAGCTTTCTACTCGCCGTTGAACTTGCAATCATTCGCATAGACACTTCTCTTAACATATTGTTTGTTCAGACTTCAAAAGACACAAGGTGAATCGACATTTTCTGATACGTGACAACAGGCATCACTCTGTTAAAAATAGTTAGCGCTTGCGCAGAAACGCCGGAAGTGCCCTTTGTGGATGATACTCGACGACAAAAAAGAATAACCGTCGGTAATCTTAGACCCGGGCGACGCGCGAGACGCGCGCAGCCTGAATAATGATGAGAAGCAATCTTCAAAATGCTAATGAACATGCATTCATCCAACATCACGTTTGCTAAAGATAACATTCGGTCTCTTAATGGAAATATCGAACAAAATGAGTCCATAGAATTATTTTGCAAATTACACTGCTGAAATTTCAACTTCGTGCAGTTGTCATTGTACAATTCTCACCGGTTGTTCATCAGTTCAGAAAAGGCTCAGTTGTGTGAACAAGTCTGGTTACCCATTCAAAGCAAGTAAAAGATTATACAATCTTTCAAATGGCTACTAATCCAGCTGCATGTTACTGGTCAAAGTTTTGTCAAAACAAAGATGTTATCTGATATAAGTATGTCAGTCACTATTGTGAGGTTGAATTTCACACACAAAAATATTGCACTTGGCTTCCCAAGCTACAATTGCTAAAATCCTTTGTAAAGCTTCTTTATTACTTATTATAATAAAGTTTCGATATAACGTGCGCTCCGATTGGTTAAAACAGCGTGCCTTATGAGAGTACAGATGCACGGGCAGCTACGTTGTTGCGCCATGGACCCAAATGAAAATCTGAATTTTTCCCTCGGTTTTTATTTTGATTCAGACGTCTTGTACAACCTAGAAAATGTGTATGAAAACAAGCGGTTAGCCTCAATGGATTTGGAAGATGTTTCTGCGAGTAACACCACAAATAACAGCATTAAAAGTTAAGGATTAATGTCAAGCGTGTTTTCAGAAGTTGCTGAAATTGTCCGAGTCATACAGCGACGAGGGCAATTTCAGCAACTTCTGAAAACACACGTGGTTTACGAGGACTCATTCCAATAACGTGTTAATGAAATAAGGGCAAAATTTTCTTGACATTGCTAAGACACGTCGAAAAACAGTCAGCCAAGTGGAGTAAAATCACTCGTTTGCTCGCAAAGCAAACGAAAAAAAACAGTTCAACTAAGCTTAAGCTTATTTCTTAATTTGCGTCCAAAATGAGTGTAGATGATTACTATTTACATCCAGTCGAGAGATAAATATGAGTTTCACTCCTGAACAAAAGTAGCAACAATTAAACCAAATGTTCAAAGCTGAAATTTATTTAATTCACCTGTTGTTGTAGAGGTTTCCATCACTTGGAAAAACACATCCACTTAAAAACACGCATCGGTAAATTGTCCAAAGAAAGAACTTCATCCTCCAAGTTTGAGCTACTCGTTCCTCCAGTTAATGGTAAACTGTTCTGTGACCCTTTTTGGTGAGCTGTATGATGTCGTGGAATCATCATTTTGTTTTCCAACCACACAATCCCGCTATGCCGGGCGCCATGCAAGCCGATCCATGTTTTAAGCTTTTCACGAGTAAAATCTTTTGCACTTTCATTTCAAACTCGAAAATTCACCTTCCTGAGTATCTTTTAAAACTAGCTCTTGATCATTACACCTTTTTTAGCAAATGCATGAGCCAAAATTCCGCCAAATTTCACTGAACAATTTGCTTTTTGATCGCGATTTTAGACTAAAGAACAACTTGCACTTTGATGGTTTGACATTTTGACAGCTTTGGTCTTGTTTAACCAATGAAATGTATTGAGCCATTCTAACAAGGATTGTGATTGGTCTGTTCTAGCGTGCCTTATGAGAGTACAAAGCACGGATGATGCCACTCGTAGGATTTGGAAAATAAAGTTTTCCAAAAAAATTGTAGCCGAATGCGTGAGGAAATTAAGAAATTCTTTATTATAAAACAAATAAAAAAGCCTTAACCGTGCTTTGTTCTGTTATAAGGCACGCAAGGAAGTGATGAGAGCACTCAAGAAGTAGTTAAAAGCACTCGCCTACGGCTCGTGCTTCTTTCTACTTCTTTCATGCTCTCGTCACTTCCTTGCGTGCCTTATAACAGAACAAAGTACGGTTAAGGCTTTTTTATTTGTTAATTATAATAAAGTTTCGATATAACGCGCGCTAATTGGTTAAAACAGCATGCCTTATGAGAGTACAGATGCACGGGCAGTACGGTGTCACACCATAGACCCAAATGAAAATCTGAATTTTTCCCTCGGTTTTTATTTTGGCTCAGACATCTTGTACGACCTAGAAAATGTGTATGAAAACGAGCGGTTGGCCTCTATGGATTTGGAAGTTGTTTCTGCGAGTAACACCACAAACAACAGCATTAAAAATTAAGGATAAAGCTTAATGTCAAGCGCATTTTCAGAAGTTGCTGAAGTTGTCCGAGTCACGCAGCGACGAGGGCAATTTCAGCAACTTCTGAAAACACAAGTGGTTTTCGAGGACTAATTCCAGTTACGTGTTAATAACATAAGGGCAAAATTGTCTCAACATTGCTGAGACACGTCGAAAACCTGTCAGCCAAGCGGAGTAAAATCACTCCACTCGCAAAGCAAATAAAAAACAGTTCAACTAAGCTTAACCCATTGGCACCCGTGCCGGCCAAAACGGCCGTAAAAAACTCCCATGCTTCAAAACATTGCACTTTCTCAATCGCACGAATATTGCCTTAACTGTTAGTTGTGAGCACGAAATGGAATGCCCTTTAAATTTGGATATCCAATAAATGCAAGAAATGTAGCGATTTTTACCAAATATGGCCTTTTGAGTTTGGACAAGAATGAAACTGACTGTTTTTAACATCAAAGAGAAACGACAAAAATGCCCCTTTTTGCCTTCATGTTTTTTAAGGAAATCATCGCCGAAAAACCAAACCTCAACCATCATAACGAAATTCAGTCCTTTTTCTAGCTTAGAAATGACTCTTTTTTTCATATTCTTCTCCCGAGCATAGATACAGCCTTTTGTTCCAGTGCATTCGGGCCTTTCCGCCATTTTCAACATCTAGACCACATTACATGCTGGGAAATGACGAGAATTTTTGACAGCACCCGTTCCTTCCCCCAATTCTTTCACACATAAACTAAGTCTACAGCCACTCCGACCTACTGCCAAAAATTCCTGCTTGTGGTCATCTTCAGTACTCAGAAATTCCAAAATATGTGGCGGTAGGTCGAGAAATTCATCAATAGTCGAGTCCCAAAGGTACTAAGTGTTCGACCGGCCAAATTCCCAGTTCGTCGAGTAACAAGCCAAACTCAACAACAAAGTACATCACCTTGCTCGATTCTTTGAGAAAGTGGACTCTTAGCTACCGTCACGCTTAATGATGCTCATCAGGCAGCCGCTAAAGATGAAAAATGGCTGTAAATTTAGCAGAAATCGCAAGCAAACTGAACTTGGGCCATTGTTGTCGCTTCACGGATAAAAAACAGTTACGTCAAAATGACGTTTTCAGAAACCTTGAGCCTCCCGTGCCTTAGGACAGCACCACTTTTCCCTGGTAGTTCAAATAAAGAGTCACGAATTGCTATTCATCGTTTATAGGTGGAAAATCACTCCAAAAATGTAAAAACCTTCGGTAGTCAATGGGTTAAGCTTACTTCTTAATTTGCGTCCAAAATGAGTGTAGACGATTACTACCAGTATTTACATCCAGTTGAGAGATAAATACAAGTTTCAGTCCTGAACAAAAAAGTAACAACAATTAAACCAAATGTTCAAAGCTGAAATTTATTTAATTCACCTGTCATTGTAGAGGTTTCCATCACTTGAAAAAACACATCCGCTTAAAAACACGCATCGGTAAACATAGCAAACGGACTGTCTAAAGAAAGAACTTCGTTCTCCAAGTTTGAGCTACTCGTTCCTCCCATTAATGGTAAACTGTTCTGTGACCCTTTTTGGTGAACTGCAAGATGCCATGGAATCATCATTTTGTTTCAACCACACAATCCTGCTATGCCGGGCGCCATGCAAGCGATCCAAGTTTTAAGCTTTTCACGAATAAAATCTTTTGCATTTTTGTTTTCACTCGAAAATTCACCCTCCTGAGTGTCTTTAAAACTAGCTCTTGATCATTACGCCTTTTTTAGCGAATGCATGAGCCAAAATTCCGCCGAATTTCTCGGAACAATTTGCTTTCTGATCGCGATTTTAGACTAAAAAACAACTTGCACTTTAATGGTTTCTAAACTTTGATGGTTTGACATTTTGACAGCTTTGGTTGTGTTTAACCAATGAAATGTATTGAGCCATTCTAACAAGGATTGTGACTGGTCTGTTTTGGCGTGCCTTATGAGAGTACAAATGCACAGCTGACGCCACTCGTAGGGTTTTCCGAAAATTTTAGCTGAATGCATGAGGAAATTAAGAAATTCTTTATTATAAAACAAATAAAAAATCCTTAACCGTGCTTTGTTCTGTTATAAGGCACTCAAGGAAGTGAGAGAGCACTCAAGAAGTAGTTAGAAGCACTTGCCTGTGGCTCGTGCCTGACTTCCTACTTCGTTCGTGCTCTTGTCACTTCCTTGCCTGCCTTATAACAGAACAAAGCACGGTGAAGGCTTTTTTATTTGTTAAATATACTCTTCGAATTTTCATACTTACTGTTTGTTTTCTCCCTTCATGATTTCAGAAAAATGATGCAATGTAATCTTTCAGAATGCTAATGAACATTCATTCGTCCAATTGGCCAATCGATTTACGCCAACTTTTCTTCTGGTCACCTACAGTGGAAATTGTCCATGTAATGTGATCCACTGTGGCTATATGGCCAGTAACCAGTCAAGGTGTTAAAAACACTAAATGACCGGCTGTCTGCCTGGTAGTTGACCTGAAAAAAGTTCTAAATGTCACAAATCATGGTTTGTCCTCTGAGACCAGCATAAACCAAGCGCTGGACTGGAGATCTATAAATAATTTCAGGATGCCAACTCTCTCAACTTTTGCATTGAAATGGTTTGCCATGTTTGATTTAGATTATTATATTTTTTGCATTGCGAACAAAATTGATCAATTGTTTAGCCATCCCAACCAACAAAGCATGCACAGCCGTTAAAAAGCTACCAAATGAACCACATAATGTTGAAATTGTTGGTGTTCAGTCAAACATTGTTTGCCCATTTTAGCCACCCAACGTTACATTTGACAAACAGCCGTTCATGCATTCATCATAACTGTGTCAAATGTCTTGGCCATCCGTTTCTCATTCATTTACTAGCCGGGCATTTTGCTGTTCGAACGTACAGTCGTTAGTGTATGTTTTCACCTGAGAGGTCACATATAATTACTTATCACTAGGCAGCAAGGCATGCATCCAACCATGCTTTTAAGTTGAATGGATGATGTTTAATTGGCAGCCATTGGAACTCTTCTCAGCCTTGTGTAATATCTATTGTATATAGTCTGAAGGAACTCAGAAGTAATAATAATAAATTATAAGAACTTGATGAAGCAGGATTGTATGGGTGACTTAGATTACATGAATTCTTTAGCCTAAAAAATTAGTTTAGATGTTGACAGTTTCAACAGCTGTCAACCATCTTTTTCACAACAGGCGAAGTAATCATCAGATGTTCATTGTGACAACCTCAAAGTGCACAATGTCACTATGTTGTGGTTCCCCTTGTTGGGGGTGGGAATCACTTGGGTCGATATAGGGGATAGCTGGTGTGCTTCCCCATTCCCATTCATGGTTTTGTTCTCTCTGATGTGTAAGCTCTCCTTTATCCATCTTTTGAACCATATGGATCTGTCAACGTAAAATTATGCATCTTAACCAATTTTTAGACTACATGTATAATGTAAAAAGAATTCATGCATGCAATTTTCAATAATTCTAGCCTGATGTGTTTTTTTCAAGAGTGTATGTGTGACTGTTCTCAGTCCTGAGAAGGACATGGTTGAGGTGACATTCACTGGTGTTTTAACCAATTGAGTAAAGTCACCATCAGAGTCATGTGAGTTGAGTAACCTCAATAGGTCATGGGTTGCACTTTGCAAATTTTAGCGTGAATGCCATGCTTGGGTGGGGCACAATGTTTGGAAAGCTGTACAATTGGAGTCATAGCGATAACTGTCAATGCTTGTCAGTGAAACAAGTTAAATTTGAAACACAATCAATTTTAACAAAGCATGCGAATTTTCAGACCTTTGTGCTTTCGTTGTGGACGGACGAGGCTATCTTTATCCTTCTCCATTTCAAGTTTTTTTGCATGTACACTATACAGGCTGTGCGAAAACTCTCGACAGGCAAGCCAAATATGGGGAATTAACCAGGCATAGGGTGATCAAACTACTCTTCATTGACAACAATTTCTTCATCTTAAAATCATCAGACATTTGTTTACCCATCGTTCATACATCATGAAACGTAATGGTTATCAGCACTGCTTCAACATATTGCATAATTATTTACAGCCTGTAGTTCGCTTTACACAATTGCACTATCCTTTCTTCCAAAAACATGTGGGTATACATAAGCTTTTCTGATCTCTGATAAATATATCTGGTCTACATGTACTTCAGTTCTCAATGTGTCAAAACAAAGACAATTAGCTCTCACTAGTGCAACCCTCCTCAGTTTGGCTAAAAGTTTTCTTTCCGGTTGCAATTTCAACTTTTCTTGGATTTTTAGCCAGCAATGATAAAGTGCAGCCCATGCCAAAGTAAAAGTTTCTGGCTATGGACTATCTATTGATCAACACAATCAAGATTTTAATGGGTGTATACGTTGTATTTCACTAATCAGGTTTTTGAAACAAAAGTCATCAGTCATTGTCATCTCACTAGGCTATTGTGGTTCACCAAGTTATGATGGTTAGTTTTTTAAGTTGTATTGTTGTTGGATGCAAAGGAATGCTGGGGAGCATCTCACTCTTAGATGTGTTCTGTCCTTACTTTGTTATATTGTGGTATCCTTCCTTCAGTGGAATATCGTACACAACTTTATTTCATGTCCCCTACATACCATCTCATGGCTAGAAAGAGTGAAGTAACCTGCTGATTGTCATTTTTTTTGCCTTTGAGTGGGTTGCTTGCCTTCAAGACAGCATCAATTCATGTATGTTTCTCAAATGTTAATGCAATAAACATTTAACATTTTTTTTACCTCATTCACTCCTTTCATTTTGTTTGTTATCTTTTTTTCTGCAGGAGGTTGACAAAGAAGATGAGCATGCATTTGAGATGTTCATGTCAAAAGACACTCCAGCCAGGAGAACTCTAGCTGATGTGATTATGGAGAAGATTCAGGACAAGAAAACAGAGATTGACAGCCAGATGTCTGGTATGATAAAAAAAGGAAGATGACAATTCTCCATTTGATAGTTGCCTCCCCACAAAAGAAAAAACAGTTTGACTTAGTTCTTCTTTTTCTTGGCCCAACTTCCATGCAGTTTGTTCACTGTAGAGTTGGACCTTCCTCTGAACAACCTCTCTATGATGGTCACAAATTCTGTCCCAAAAGGAGACATGATTGCCATATGAAGCAAGGCGAATGTAAACAGATTTGAATATAGTCAGCAGATTAAAAGTAGAGCAATCTTGGCAGTGTTCCAGGGGTTGTGATTTATTCATAAAAATTATGTTTTGTCTTAAATTAGAAAGAACTGCTGCACCACAAATGGATGAAAGACTAGTTGAAGTTTTTAAAGGGTAGGTGTTTCATTATGGCATCCTTATACATTGGACTAGTACTGTGGCTGTATTTTTAAGCAGACAAATAATTATTTTTCTCAAATACTGTAGGGTCAAGCTTTATTCCATATTGTCACTGAGCAAGCAAACGTGTTAGTTAACACAAAATTAATAATCTTTTTGTTGTCTTGCATCAGAGTGGGGCAAATCTTGGCTAAATACAGATCAGGAAAGCTGCCCAAGGCTTTTAAAGTTATTCCATCACTCACTAACTGGGAGGATGTAAGTGCTTTGTCACTGTTTTTTAACTCAACCCTATTAGAGGAAAGGCTTTAATTATTTATAAATAAGAAAAATTATTGTTGTCCTATCTTGTATTGCATCATATTTTACTATAGTATACTGTACTGTGCTATTTTATCCTGTGCCATGCGATGCAATGCCATGTGGTGCCGTACAATTACTGTGTGATGCTGTGCTGTGTGGGGTGGTGGATCCTGAATCTCTGTTGAAAAAAATTGCCTCAAACATAACTTCCCTTTAAGAAAGAAATTAAAAATGTGCCAAGTGCATTGTTGAGTTCATAATTTATGACGAGCATGCACTTATTTTTAAGAACATGGGAGAAGTGCCTACAGAATGATGAGTGCTTCTTTCACTTCTCAAGTGTTCTTAAAAATTCACAAGTACCTATAAATTAATATAAATTATTACTCAATAATGTATGAGAAACAAGTTTTTTTATTATTTCTTTTATAAATTGTCCTGGAGATTTGCATGAGCTTTCATACTGGAAGACTTTTGATGAAATTTGACAACACTCTAACCCTTAAAGTTTGCTTTTTAAGTGCATGTTCAAAATGAAATAAAATATGGATTGAACTACACATTTTTCTTGTTTTTTTGTTTTTTGCATTATTTTCTTTATAACATATCCAAAGATGTAAACGTGACGTAAAGCGCATGCATTATAGAAGCTTATGTATTAGTTAATAACCCCAAAATGTTATTTTGCTTCCAGGTTCTGTATTTAACTGAACCTGATAATTGGACTGCAGCAGCAATGTTCCAGGCAACAAGAACATTTGTGTCAAATTTAAATGCTAAAATGGCTCAGAGGTTTGTAAATAACTGAAATTAAACTAAGTGAAGTAATTCCTCATCATGTGGTAATCAATTATTTCTTAGTTTTCTTAGTGATTATAATAATAACACAGAGTTTCTAGATTTGAAACTGATTCTGTGTGAAAAAGCCTGTGATTCCATCAGTACTTTGAATAATACATGTATTTTTATCCAGTGATTGAGTATTTGAATGATTTCTTATTCTGTTCAATGTCGTCATACAGCTGTACATGAACTGACAGCCAACCCACTGGACTGCTGCTGGACACCTCATTGCTTTGAGTTCAAATTTGACTCATGATCAGTTTCTTTGTAATCATACAGGTCAAAAATAAATGATGATCAAAACAAATTAAGCCTTGTAAATGCAGGGTTTCAGGAACATTTTTAAGGCAGGTTTAACAAGGAATTTCAATGGCTCAAATTCCCTCTGCTTCCACCAAACCATTATAAATTTTGTATTGATTTGTCAGTAATGTAGCACATATAGCTGACCTTGTAGAGGTTTTGACCTGAGACCCCCATCTTATCTGGAACATTGAAATGCTTGATTGTGATAAAATTAAACTGCCTTCATCTTGCTAGCCACATGACAAAGCTAAAGATTTTCTTCTTCCCTTTTTATATGGGCAGCTTCGCCTTATACTTTTCTTTTATTGATTATTTAATATCTCTTGTAGTTTAAAATTTATTTATTTTGTAATTTAAAATAACAAAAGTGACAAAAAATAAACTGAACTGAACTGAACTTATTCATTTTACCCTATATTATACTACTTTATGTTGCTACACTGTACATTGTAGCAGCAGGCAAATTGTATTTCATTTGAAGGGAGGGAGAGATAACAGATCCAGGGGTTTCATTAGAAGCTGGCAACCAGTGAAAATCGCTGCCTACTTTGTCAGAATTTACTTTTTACCGCTGTCTGTTTTGTCTGTATTTTCACTCAAATTATTAAAAAAATTCATCAGGTCACTGCCTACCGGTACTTTAGGGCCTCTTCATACGAGCCCAGTTGACCGGGCTGGCTCGGTTAGCAGGATGAATTTAACATCTGTTTACTTGGGAAATTACAGCCTAGTTACTGTCATGAAAAGTGGTGACATAACCATTCATGCATGAAATTTAACGAACACGTCTGGTGAGAATTTTTCACTTTTATCGGTTTTAGAAACCTCAAAATCCTTTATCTTTACTTTAACTATCAAAAGAAATTATTCCGAACTATAAATGGAAGAAAAAATAAGTCAAAATGAAATACTGTACGTTCTACTGATGAAAATGCATTGCATCATTTTCATCCCGGTAACCGGGTTGGAGTGTTCATATGGCAAAAATTCCAGCCCGGTTACCGAGATCTCGGTTGGAAAAACCGAGATCTCGGCAACCGGGCTAGCCCGCCATCTCATATGAACACGTAGAAATTTTTACAAAGCATTTAGGGGTGCGGCGAGATCTCGGGAACCGGGCTAGCCTGGTCAATCGGGTTCATATGAAGAGGCCCTTAGTTAGCTCAGATGGCTATTTCAAAGCAGGAATGCCTGCTTCAAAATATACACATGTAGCTCTACAGCTGCAATAGCAATATTGTGACAGGTGCTTCTCAGGCCTTTGTTTTGACTGACCTTACATGGAATTGGGGTTCTTCTCTGTCCTTTTGAAGAAATAGACTTTTCTACTTTACAGTTGAGCTTGAAATTGAATTATTTCACTTTTCTCTTTGACCAATGTTCACATTATTATTTTTTCTTAGGTTCTTCAATTTAGTGTTGCTTCCAAGAGTGAGAGATGATATTGCAGAGTACAAGCGGCTTAACTACCATCTTTACATGGTGAGAAGTAAATGGTTGATCTTTGGTTCAAGTCACATGATAATTCAAAATTAGAGAACTGACTTAAACGTTCATTTTAATTGGCTTCAATATTTGGTTTCTTCTTACAGTCTTTAAAAAAGGCTCTTTTCAAACCTGCTGCCTTCTTCAAGGGAATTTTGTTACCATTGTGCGAGGTATGTTGTATTTTGTTGCATCAATTGGTTGTGACATGACATAAAGGAGAATTAAGACCACAGTGTTCAATATTAGCAAAAGGGGTGGATTTGCCACTTAATCTGGGCATTCAAGTTCCCATTATTTACTCGTAAAAAAGCTTAGCCAAGGTAAAGAAATCATGTAAAGAAGTGAATTATTACCTATGCATTTTTATCCCAGCATAGAATGATGTTAAATTGTGAGAACAAGTGGTGATAAAAAATCCTCGCAAGAATTTCTGCTAACCTATGTGAATAATGCGAGCCAAAGTTTCTGGAAAATGTTCCTTTGATGACAAGTTACAGTATATTATATTATGTTTCTCTGTGCGTTTATTTTGTAACATAGTAAGTGTCAAAATCCATTGCCAAATATTATTTTAAAAAGCGGCCCTCGTAGCGATACTGTGACACATAAACTTCCCAAATGTATTCATGTGTTACTAAGCCATGGGGGAGTTGAAAATCCTTCTTAGCTCATTAGCATAAATGTTTTTGTCGGCCTAAGCTCAAGATGTTCAAAACATTTATCAAGAGTACAAATCTGAACAGCCCCCCCCCCCCCTCCCAAGACTTAACATTCCACAAGTGGATTTGTGGATTTTGTTGTTAGTAACACCTGTCTGTAAAAAAAAAAAAAAGAATTATTTTGTACATCACAATTCTTTCAAATCATTCCCCTCAGTCTGTGTTGCTACTTTAGTGTTGTTCAGAAATTCCACTTAGACAATCGCAATAGACAAATGATCAAACTGTTTGGTGTGTTATGATTAACAGACAAGAACATGTACCCTTCGTGAAGCCATCATCATAGGGAGTCTCATTTCAAAGACAAGTATTCCAGTTCTTCATGCAAGTGCTGCCATGTTAAAAATTGCTGAGATGGACTATTCAGGTGACTGATTAGATCTCACTTCACTAGCTAGGTTTTCCTCCAATTTTTATTGTTGTGTCTTAAACTTTACACATGTTTGTTCTAATTGTTTTATTTCCAGCCACATGGTGGTAGGGTTTACATTCCTTTATACTCGCTGAGGATCCACCTGCATTAATCTCTGAAGGGTCTGTTTTGTACCAAACAGTTCCAGTATTTGAATCGGACAGTGAATTTCAACATTCTTCATGTTAATTTATTTATTTACCAATACAGCAACCCCTCGAGATGAGGATTATCAGCCGGTGTGGTCAACAAAAACAAACAAACAAAACAAATAAAAACTGTTCTATTTTTGTTTGAAACTATTTTTGATTTGTGCAAAACAATTGTTCCTAACGCAGGTGCTAACAGTATTTTTCTGCGCCACTTCTTCGACAAAAAGTACGCCTTACCATACAGAGTTATAGATGCAGTGGTGTACCACTTTCTGCGGTAAGTTCTCTCTGATCTTTGCATGGATGGTTGTGTAGATGAATTAAAGCTCGACGGTAGTTCTTTCAGCTCCAAAACCGGGCTCCAAAGTAAGTCAAAATTCAGCTTGATGAACCTTACTATACGGACGCCTGGCTTACATACATACATACATACTTTATTGGCTCGTCCCCACGGGGCTTTTCAGTGTCAATTTTACATTACAAATAAACTCAAATAAACTCAACATGATAAGAATCCCAACTGGCCGGAGGCAAACCAGTTGGCTATTTACAAGGATGACCGAGGACTTGAACCAGGGACTACCCAGAACAAGACCAGCTAACGGCCAGAGTGGGATTTGAACCCGGGGCTACCGCATTGAAAATCCATCACCCTAACCGCTCGGCCATCCTGCCCCCACTTAGTGAACTTTCTGTGGCGATTGTAATAAAAAAAATGTGTACATTGACAAAAGCATAATAAACATCATTATTATCATTATTATTATTATTATTATTATTATTATTATTATTTTTATTATTATTACTATTGACACACGAAGGCTATTCATCTAAGCTGCCTTAATTAGACATTCTGTTGTGATTGTGTGGCCGACTCTTTCTGCTGCTTAATCAATATTTTTGCAGTAACTTTTAGTTGATATTTTTGTCGTCGTCCTCGTTGTTATTTCAGCTGCAGGTATTTCAATAAATTCCCCACAAGTATGATCTAATCTATTCTTTACGTGATTTTTGTTGTAGATTTTTATCTGATCAGCGCTCTCTCCCAGTGCTATGGCATCAAAGTTTGCTCACATTTGTACAGAGGTAAAATTAATGGCATTAACTCGCGGCTTGAGTGAATAGCTCCCAAATCCTAGTAGCCCTCAGATAGTGTACCCAGCACTCCTTGAGGCCCGTACAAACGCACCCAACATTGTTGGCTCGTTAAGTCTTAAGTCGTTGGCCTTGTCTCCTTCATCTCCACGCGTAAAAATTTCGAGGGGACATAAAAGAACCCACACTGATCCTTGGAGGCCCTATGCGCCACTTGGCGCGGATAAGGATAAGGCAAGACAAGGCATGTTCGATATCATGGGAGGAGCTTGGTTGAGACCCGCAGTTCCTTCCTGGGCCAACGTCCAGGTCTGACCATTAAATTGATTTAGTCCACCTTTTTTCACCGCTCTTGTAACAGCTTGACTGGTCCGCCCACTGACCGCCTGAAATCTTTCTTAATCTGTTATGTTTCATCGGTAATAAGCGTTTCGTTCAGACCCCCGAAAAGCTCCTCACGAGGGAAGGATAATTACGTCTCAGCATCTGAAGACAATATGCGGAAAACGGACATTGGAACAGGTCAACAACTAGAGCTGTCAATCTTTTTTGTCATTAGATATAAGGAGGATATTTCCAGCGAACAAAAAGATGCTTTGATGGAACTATGTAGAGTGCACGTCCACGCTCAGGTAATTGATAGGGGAGAAAATTAAGGCCATCTTTGCTTGGTTCCTTTATGGACGGCCCTTTTCACGGCCCTTGTCCCAGTCCTGTCAAGTTTTCCAAGATAATGCTCAACAACGATTATGATACGTACGATGAAATGCACCTGCTTGGCAAAGTATTCTAATTCGGCATGGTTTGTTTGAATTTCTGTGTTATTGTCTGCCGGTATGTGTCTCAATCCGCTGTTTGTTGTAAGTTCGTTATTTGATGTTATTGCAAGGGCAACCAAACGTTCCTTTCAGTGCTTACGTGTTTAGCGTGCGTGACGGGCGCAAGGGGGAAGTCGAGCACACACACGTGAAGCGAGGGAGGGAAACTCGGAGTAAGTCCGTGATTGACATACCGTGATTGAAATTAAAATTAAAAAAATGGCCTTTCTGCAGGTCCTGCCCTCTTCCCTTGCCCCGCGCTCTCCTCGCTTTGCGTGCGCCCGATTTCCCCTTCCTCTTTCAAACGCCTGCCATGCAGGCGGCCAGTATGTGTTGGAAAAAGCCTGAACAGCCTGTTTTTGTTATTTAATTGCGACAAAATGTTTTGTTGGGTTAAATATGACTCAAAGTTTCATAACACGGGAATTTAAATTGTACTTCCTTTGGTGAATGATGTCTAGATTATGAAATATTGTTTGCTGGGGTTTTAGAAAGTCAAAAGCAGCTTCCAAATTCAGCTTAACAGCTTTCAGTCTGTTAGCACCTCGATCTGACATTAACTTTGGTTGTAAAAATAGCTCTCTGAATCACGTAATATCTATTTCTCTTGTTTAATAAAAAAGAAAGATTTAACTTTGTCATGTTTAATGATAGGTTACTGCTGAAGTTCGGCGTGAGCTGACTCATTCCAAGTCAAGAGAAGAAGAAGAATCAATGGATATGTAGACGACACTGGTTCTCGCTCAAGATTTTGTGTATGGGAATATTCATCTCAGTTCACTTGTGCCGTGATCATCTAAGATGACCGTGTGGGCAGAATTTCAAGAGATGTTGAACACGTGTCAGCTCCAAGTTGAATTGAATACAGCCACGGATTTCGCAAAAAAATCCGGCTCTGAAAACCTCAAACTCCAGCACCCGCTCACGGCTCTCCCCAGTCTCACTCCATATTGACACTCGTTCCTTTTCCTCCCGGACCAAACGCGTTCATACGCTTAACAACTCGCTCAAAGTGCAAATTGTTTTGCAATGTTGGCCAAACTCAACTGCAGACCTTTGCACTGCTAAATTAGCACGACGCAGGCATAGCGGATGCACTTTGTGCGCCTTTAACATTGTATTGGCAGCGCTGGGTGATTTGATTTTGCAAATTCATCGGCCGCCTGCGTAATAAATTATTATTTAGATGCAGCTGGTTGCATTGATGTATTACGCTTTTTGAATGAGTCTCGTGTAGGGAAATCATTTGATGAAGGAAATAAACGAAATAGTTGTGATTTCTATATAGTTCCAATCTGAAAATTGTTGAAATAGGACTGATTAAGGCCGGTTCTTCCTATTGCTAGTGCAAATACGGAAGATCGAGCGGGATACGAAACAAACTGGTGCAGCTAAAATAGCCTTCCTGAGCAGAAACGTCTGGTGTAACAAGGAAACCTCCTTTCTTATGACACGCGATTTTTTGCTTGCCTTAGTGAGTTCAATTATCGTTCCAATTTCTTGCGATTTTGAACAAAACTCGGAAAAAGTTTCGGGATACCAACTTCAAGTGCCTATAAACCCACAAATTGGTTTTGGCTTAAATAAATATTTGTATATACCTGAGAAACATACCGCAAAAATTGTTGCTTTTGGATAAAACCGCGATTTTTTACGATTTTTTTTAAAGAGCGGGTAAATAGCCCTTTTTCAAAACGCGGCCGAGCAGTAGAATCGTTGAAAAGAGTCTGGGAATAGTGTAATTTGTGACGTCATCCCAGGCCTTTGATCGCTTTCTTGTTCGGAACTGTTATTGCTTCGGAATACCAGATAAATGCGTTGTTTTCGGTTGCAGCAACGGGCCAAACAAGCCAGGCTAAGGGTATATCCCCGGGAGGGGGGGGGGGTACTCCTTTATATTGGCTATATAGGTATGTGCGGCCCGAAAGGGTATGGTTTTTTAGTCGTTTTGGTCTGAAATAGGGTATCGATTTTGACCATTTTGGTCTGAAATAGGATATGGTTTGAGCACTCTAGACTTGAACTGGGTACTTTTTTTTTAAGAAGCTACTTTTTCATCATTAGGCGATAAGACCATCAACAGACACCCTTCTCAAATTGTTTACGCCAACCATGTCGTAAAATAGGTCTGAAATAGGGTATTGAATTTTTGATCAGGTCTGAAATAGGGTAGGGAAAATCGAAGATTTTGGTCTGAAGTAGGGTAAGGGTTTCAGGACGCGGACCGCACACCCCAACCCAATTTTTCTGGGAGTACCCCTCCGGGGGTATATCATTGCACCCAGTATCTTCTGAAGGGCTGTTGATCCACAGAAACGTAAGAGAAGAACAAATTGGGTCGACTTTGTCAAAATCAAAGCGTGTTCCCACGAAGTACTCGGCAGTACAGTGTGTGAATACGTTTATTATGTATAAAGCGAGAATTTTAGGCAATAAACCTTGCAAATAGAATTCTATATGATTACATTTTACTGACAGATCAGTAAAATATTGTTAATGGAACGTGACTCCCGTGATCTCGTTCTCAGTGAGCCTTTCATGGCGCGTTGGTATCAATCTTGCTATTGTGTAGTCATGTTTCCAAGGCCAGTAAAATCAATAGTCTCGTTGTAGCTTAGCTCGCAACATTATGGCTTTGTTGTCTTTAGCATATTGTAACAGTTATTTACATTGGCCAAGAGTATTAAGGCCCCATTCATAACTTGATAAGTGCACGTGAAAAACCAAGCTGCTGTATAGTACAACTTAATCTACTGGCTAAGTGAGCAGACATTGTCTAGCTATATAAGCCCAAGTAAACGGTGCAAGGTTCAATTTGCAGTTCTGTTGTGCAGAGTAATCAGTAGTTGCTGTCAATTTGTCAAACGTTTTTTTACCATGGTTCGTCCTCGCGCCGCTTCTAACACCACTCGCTCATCCGCCAAACGTGCACGCGAAGATCTAGCAGTACTTTCAAGCGAGGTCTTGCAGCTTCGTCTTCAGGCCCTGAATCTCCCAATAACTGGCTCTAAAGGGCAACTCCTCGCCCGTCTCAAGAAAGCCCTGTATGGGAACACTGGCTCTGTACGCCCTCCTGTCGAAACGTCGCGTGGAAGGTCAGGAAAATCTCGCCAGCGCCGAGCACCTAGCCATGCTGCAAATCGCCGGAGCGCTGAGCAAACTTCCGACCGCCCAGCACCGACTACAGAGACGCTCGAACAAAACCACGAACTCGAGGACAGCGCCCTGTTGGACAACGCCTCATCCTCTTCCATAGAAGATATGTTTGGCCCGGACGATCCAGTGGAACTAGATCATCAGCAGTCCCTCAGTCCGGCCCAGCGATCTGCCATCGAAGCGATCGTCGCCGAGTCAGTGAGCAATGCCTTGGTGGCCTTCCGTACGCCTGAACGTGGCCACATTTCGCCTCCAGTCGTCCAATGTCCACGTACCCCGGGCACAGCATCGCCTCTGGGACTGTCAAGGCCAGTCGACCGCCATTTGGAGGACAAGATACTCCGCGGTGAGTATGTTGATCTTGCGTTGTTGTTGCCGGACAATTTGTATCAATCCCAGACCCCCGAGCTTCAGTTGAGACTTGACGACTCGGCCCTAGGCTCCCTGGGCTCCCCAGTCACAATGGTTCGCAAGAGGAAACAAGTCATAGACACTTTTCAGAAATGGCTTGATGCCTTCACCACCTTTATGTTAGTTATTGTGACAGCCTACCCGCGAAGAGCGCTTGAACTTATAAAGTACCAGCAAATTATTAGCAGGGCCGTCACTAAATTTAAAGGCATGGCGTGGCTGTCATACGACCAGCAATTCCGTCGACGCGCGGCCTATGACTTGACCATAAGCTGGGACAAGGTAGACCTAGAACTGTGGACTGTGACTTTCTCAGGTTTAGCTAAGCCACATTGCAACGTTTGCTCGAGTCCCTACCACATTCAAGACGATTGTCCTTCCGCTGACCCCAACAGAAAACTTCGCCGAGCCCAGACTGTCTGCTTTGACTTCAACAAGTCAACCGGCTGTCGCCGCCGCAACTGCAGCTACCCGCATGTGTGCCGCCGCTGCTATTCCAGTAACCATGCTGCCCCAGCCTGTCCACAGCAGCCGTCATTCAGCCCCAGTGCCTCCAAATCCTCTTCATCCAGTGAGCGTAGCAAAAAGTAAAGTAGATCAGCTCCGACGCCATGTGACGCCGCAAGTATCCTCACCTATTGACATTTATCGTTTAGAGTTAGAATTAACTAATCACCCTGATCGAACTTTTGTTTCTAATCTGCTTAGTATGCTTAAGGAAGGCGCGCATATTGGTTATTCTGGCCCCCGTTTGATCGGGTTTCCCCTAATCTAATCTCCGCTGCTCAGCACCCTGAAGTAGTTACCTCGAACTTGCGTAAGGAGGTCAACCTCGGTAGGGTAGCGGGTCCATACCCCTCACCCCCTCTGCCTAACTTTCAATGTCACCCCGTGGGTGTGGTCCCTAAAAAGCACTCCACCGAATGGCGTACAATTTACCACCTCTCCTATCCCCAAGGGGATAGTATCAATGACCATATTCCAAAGGACCCCTTTTCCCTTAGTTATGTTCGGGTCGACGATGCCATCCGTATCCTTCAGTCCCTGGGAAGCGGTGCCTTTATGGCTAAGACCGACCTCAAATCGGCTTTTCGCTTGATACCGATTCATCCCAACGACTGGAGCTTGCTGGGTATCTCCTGGCAATCCCAGTACTACGTTGATATGTACCTACCCTTTGGTCTCCGTAGCGCTCCATTCCTGTTTAATCAACTTTCGGACGGGCTCGAATGGATACTAAAACATAATTATGGCCTCCAGCATGTTATCCACATCCTGGACGACTTTTTTCTTGCAGAACAGTCCAAGTTGTCCTGTCTTTCCAGCTTTAGCACCCTACTACGGGTTTTCATGTCCCTTAAGGCCCCTGTGGTGGCGTCTAAAACAATAGGTCCCTCCCAGGTAATTGAATTCATGGGTATTGTCTTAGACAGCGTACGCATGGAGGCCCGCCTACCACAGGACAAACTCACCCGGATAAACGAGCTCTTATCGTCCTTCAGAAAACGCCGTTCCGTGCGCCTCGTGGAGCTTCAATCGCTTATTGGCACCCTCCAGTTCGCGTGTAAGGTGGTGGTCCCGGGTAGGACCTTCCTTCAGCGCGCTATTAATCTGACTAGGGGGGTTCCCAGCCGTTTTCATCACGTCAGGCTTAATAGGGAATTTTACAAGGACCTCGACATGTGGAAGGTGTTCCTAACGAAATGGAACGGGCGTTCCTTTTTCCTGGAGTCTAACACTTCCCCATCCCCCGCCCTGGAGCTCTACACTGACGCCGCGAGCACAATAGGTTTCGGCGGTTTTTTCCAGGGAAAGTGGTTTCAGGGTCTCTGGCCACCCCACCTGCGTTTAAACAAGGGGAAGGGAATTAGTATAGAGTGGCAAGAATTGTTCCCCATAGTTGTCGCCTGTGCTATATGGCACCCCTTTTTCGCGGGCAAACGGCTTCAGTTTTGGTGCGATAATGAATCGGTGGTCTCTATTATCAATTCCGGGCATTCCAAAGCACCCCGTATCATGGATTTGGTCAGGCTCTTGGTGTTAATTTCCATGAGGAATAATTTTTTCGTACGTGCCCGTCATGTCCCAGGGGTGTCAAATGAGATTGCTGATGCACTCTCCCGGTTTCAGACGCAGCGTTTCCGGGCCCTCGCCCCCGGCGCCGACCCGAGTCCTTGTACCATCCCGCCTTCATTAATGACCCTCTGAGGGATGAGGTTCTGACCTACGCCAGCTGGGGCCTTGCCAAGACTACTAACAGAACTTACAGCTGTGGAGAAAAGCGTTTCTTAAACTTTTGTCTAATGAACCGTCTTATTCGTCCCTCCGGGCATGTGCTACCTGCCTCTGAAGGGACACTGGTTTATTTCGCATCCTATTTAGCCAGGACAGTCCGTCATAGCACTATAAAACTTTATTTGGCCGCGGTTCGCAACCTCCACATTAGCTCTGGGTATAATGACCCCCTTAAGGGTAGGCTTCTTTTGCGTAAGGTTTTACGGGGTATCCTCCGTTTCCAAGGTGATAAACAAATCCGTCGGCAGCCGGTTACCCCTCTAATGCTCTCCTCCATCCGCCCCGTCTTACAGGCCTGGTTAAGTCCCCGGGATTTTTCTATGGTTTGGGCCGCATTTACCTTAGCGTTTTTTGCTTTTCTTCGATGCAGCGAGTTTACATACTTAGGTGTACATAAGTTTAGGCCGCGTTTTGACCTTTCCACGGATTGTATAACCTTCCAGCCCACTCTGGCACGTCCGCAGTTTATGACCGTTCAACTAAAATCGTCCAAAACCGACGTCTTTAGGCACGGGCAGTCCCTCACCATCGCGCGCAGCTCTTCTGCGGTTTGCGCCGTAATGGCCATGCGCGATTACTTTCTTTTAGCAAGGCCACATCCAGGGCCCCTTTTCTACTTTCAATCGGGACGTTATCTCACCCGGGGCGCTGTTTCTCACCTCCTGCAGGACAGCACAAGGTTCGCGGGTCTTCCCTACCAAAGCCTCAAGGGCCATAGCTTTCGTATAGGGGCAGCCTCTGTTGCAGCTGCTGCCGGCTTGCCAGACTGGCTTATCAAGGTACTTGGTCGCTGGTCTTCCGACTGTTACCAGCTTTATATTAGAACTCCGCAGTCCGTCTTGCAATCAGTTGCCCCAAGATGGCTACCGTTTCGAGCTGTTTTGCTCCCATGTAAAATTCGCAGTTTTTGTTTCGTTTCTCGGCTTGGGGGATGCATTGCCTTGCATGCATCTGTGGCGGTTAAGTCTGCGCAGCGACTTCCCCCAAGCTTGTTCGCGTCTTTGCTTTTGTTTATCGCCTGCTAACCAATACTCTTGTCCGATCCAGCACGTGCTGTCTAGCATTCAGCTCGTAGTGCTGGGGAGATAAGTGAGGTTGTTTTTGTCACGCAAATCGGAAGTCGCATTGACTGACCCACCGCAAGGCAGTGTGCCCCTCAATAACGCCATCTTGAGTCGTTGTCTTGTTTATTTTAAAAGTATTTCGCTCATTTCTTTAGAGCGTATAGCGGTCGTGTATCGTTCCTAGGAACAGTGACATTAATGCTATATTTTCACATGTGAAGAAAGCGATACGTCCAATCAGCTTCGCGTACAGCATTCTTCACATGTGAAAATATAACCAATCACCGTCCAGAGTAGAATCGCTCAGCCAATCAGAGCAAAGCACTCAAATGGCTTCTGAGAGGCGCGGGCTTCAACTCAGCGCCCGCTCGAAGTTTGTGTTTCAAAAACATGGCTTCGGCTTCCCGTTTTGTTCCACTGGATTTACCATTAAATGATTTTATTGGGACGCAATCGAACAAAAACAAGGGGACGAACATTCAAGGAGGAACATTCAACATTTCTATAAACAGTGTAAGTCAACAGAGTGCGAATTTGTTGTTGCACAGCGCGAAGCGCCGCCATCACATGATTGAATCTGGTAGCTTCTGCATGTACCGGAACTCCATAGAAATGCCTATCACAAAACCCCCAAAACAATAGTAACAACAATGTGCTCCGGTGCCTATATGCTCCGGTACATGCAGAAGCACCCCGGATTAAGGACAAGCGAAAACATTTCACTCTTTGTATTTACAAATTCTCCCCTATTTTTCAGTTATTCTAAATAGGAAGTGATATTTAAGCTTGTGTAGCCTCTTTGTCTACTTGTTGCTGCCCTGGAAACCGGACATGTTTTTTTATTACGCTCGGTCATGTAGATCAGTCTTGAATTTTTGGTGTTCTTCATGTAAGCTTATTGAATCGGGAAAAACAAAACTGATTTCAAGTATAGGTTTAATTCTCGTTATATATATAATAAACAAATTACAGCATAGAAAGTGCTTTGTACGGATTTTTATTCACTCGTTGCAAAACTTTGGAAAACTCACTCGTTCGCTGCGCTCACTCGTTCGTTTTCCCAAGTTTTGCAACTCGTGAATAAAAGTCCGTACGTCGCACTTTCTATGCCGTAATCTATATTTCTTTCACGGCTTTCACTCACTTTGTATTTGTAAAATTTTGCTGGTTTTGCTGCATTCCTCTAAAACATCTATCTGTGTCTCACTTTATGCAAAGGAGGAAAGACGCGCTGGTCCACTTGTGTCAGCTCACGAGTCGAACCCGAGCAAAAACGTAGAAGAAAATGTAAGGAATCAGCATATTCGTCTACCACCTTTAGTCGCTTTTGCAATTTCATTTCAACTTCTTCCTCCATTTTCCTTTCTGCTTCATTGTGAGCCAGCCATTCCTCGTGTGCTATCGCCTCATTTGCATATACATCTCCTGGTTCCTCGTCATCTGAGGTTTCTTGTTCGCTCGCATTTGATGAACACTCCACTTCTAAGTTGCACTCGACATCCGTTTCTACGGCCTCGGAATCCGAGCTAGAGTCAAAGCCAGCATCGCAGGACAACATTATGAATAGATTTGATAATCCCATGTTTTTTAGTCAAACAAAAGTTCTTTCGCCAAAATATAAAACCCTAAAAACGCTTGATCCCATACAGTATAAACCAAAGCGAAGCGAGCAGTGTCCTGGAATGACGTCACTAGTCCCATTCTCCCATTTGCTCGGTCTTGCATTAAATGGCGCTCACTTTAAAAATTCATAAAAAATTGGGTTTTAACCGAATTCAAAACTTTTTGCGGCATTTTTCTCAGTTCCATACAAGGATGTAATTGAGCGAAAAAAGATTTTTGGGGTTACAGACACTTTCAACTTCAACTTTACTGAGGGGAGCCTTTAATTTTTCTTAATGAAAAGGTTGATAAACGGATGTAGCACATTTGACTCGATTTACTACCGTGATAAGTGCCTAGTCCGGTAGGCCCGTTTCAAACGTCGTGCTACTGCCGTGTAGATATTTGTTCGATGCGAGGGTATTTCGGCTTTCGGCGTCGATTGAACATGGAAATTGGAATTGCAATTGGAACTTGGATTGCACTTGGATTTTCGTAACTGAAACGTGGCCTAAAAGATTCGCAATGGGGAAATCATAGCCTCTGAGGTTTTCAGAAAGGTGGTATTTGCTCTTTTTGACAGTCCAAAACGTCAGCTAGCTATCCTGGGTGCCAGACGTGTTTTTTTTCTTTGGGGGCGACGGAATTGAGCGGCGAAGCCGCGAAAGCAAGTCGCAAAGCCGCGAGAAAATAAACACTACTTCTCTCTACGCTTCTCGTCGTTGGTGAGCGAGAGGACCTCTGGCATCAAGGGTATCAGCTAGCATTTTCGGAAAGAAAATAGTCCCCTTGAAAGTTGGAAAGTTTATTTCTAGCTAGCATTTTCTCAAAGAAATTAAGATTTTGTTCCCTGACATTTTCGGGCTATTAAAATTTCAAATTCTTCTAGCTAACGAAAACATCACTTTAAACAGACTTAGAAAAACCATAAGGTGCTTAAAATGGCTCGTTGGTGCCCCTGACGTGACTCTGAATTGTTTGCCCGAACAACATGTCTCGGTATCTTTGAATTAAGAAAACAATTTTTTTTTTCTTTTTCACTGTTCAAAGGATTTCAACAACGTCTAATTATAAATTTCGTAGCCACTTTTTCTTATTTTCGGACAAGGGCAATAAATTCCGACAGTTTAAAGTTTCAAGTGCGTTTAGAGTCAGAACAAAAACGGTTTTGACTTCTAGAAAAGTAAGATTATCATTTTGACCAACATCCGTCATATTTCTTCTTACATTTCTTACGTCCTGCTAAGTCGTATAGCAGAGAGATGCAGCAATAATTGTCGACCGCCAGGATGTTTTGGTTCTTTCACTCGTATCAAGGACAAGGCACCTAAGTGTGTATGGTTTTTAAAAAATCCAAACCCGAAAAGTACCTTGAAAGAAGTGATTAATAAAGCTTTGTGGAATGATGATAATCTCTGTAGCGGAACACAAGTGCCCTACTAATTGGGGAGACTAAAATATGAGGTAAAATCCATTCAACTAAAATCTAGTAAAAAATAAGATTAAATTTAAGAGCAAATTCGTTAATTAGTGCTATTACAATAATATTACCCACTAGTTGATTAATAACTACATAGTTGAACAGCAAGAACAACATGTATATCCGTCTTCCAGCAGAGAGCTTACATCAAATTTTCGTATCATACTTTTAAAGTTGTTCAAGGTTTTTGCTGATCTGATATTTGTAGGCAGTTTTCCCCATAATTTTGGACCAAGGTTACGCAGAGAATGTTTACCAAATGTTACTGTATTCCATCTAGGAAAGCTAAAATCAGTTTGTCTTAAAAAGTAAGAAGTGCTATGAGTATTAAAAATATTGCTAATATAAGCTGGACATAATTTATGTTTGACTTTGTTCATAAGGGTGTGTTTTGAACAGCACTAGTTTAGCATTTATAGGGATTAGGTTTCTTAGTCGCATAAGCACTCCTATCCTTTTACTGGCCTTCTTACAGATTGAGCTAATATGATCAGTGAAGTTGAGTTTCGAGTCTAAGATAACACCTAAGAGTTCAAGTTCTCCTACTGTTTTTTATTTCCTCATTGTTCACACAAATTGTGAATGTGGCATCATTTTTGTCTTCACTATAACCAATGCTCATAGCCTGATACTTCTTGAGGTTCCCAGCAAGAAGATTGGAGTCGTACCAGTTGGTGGCGGTGCGCGCGGTTTCTCTGAGCTCTGAGGTAACACTAGCTTGATTATGTCCGATGTGAAACATTTGATGGTCGTCTGCGTACATCTACAAGCCCGACTTTACAAAAAAGGACAAGTCATTTTGAAATACATTCCACAGCAGTGGACCCAGGGCAGAGCCCTGGGGGCAACCACGGCTGACCGTCCTGGACGAGCTTGCGTGACTGCCAATTTTGACTCGATATACGCGGTCGCATAAGTAGCTATTTAAGAGCTGTATCATGCCTTCCTGGAAACCATATGCTTTCAGCTTACTGAGTAGCAGTGGGGGGTGGAGGGAATCGAATGCCTTGGACATGTCGGTCGATAAAATGGCTACAGCGACTCTGTTGTCTCTTGCTCGTTTCCATTCTTCCACTAAGTTTATTAGTGTCGTTTCACAGGTGTGAGTTTTTCGATAGGCAGCGGACTGTTCATAAATATTGCCTTCAAAGGCAGTTGACACTTGCATGCATATTAGTTGCTCAAACACTTTGTCCACGCATGGCAACACAGTTATGGGTCGGAATTTTTTTTAGATTACTTGTCATCTTTCTTATACACAGGAGTCCAGTCACCGCGCTTCCAGTCGCTCGGCCATACTCTCTCCCGTATACACGAGTTAAAAAGATTAGCCAGTGGTTGAGATAATTCCTCAGCTCCTATTTTCATAATTTTTGTTGGAATGCCATCACAGCCGGTAGCCTTGTTCGTATCGAGTGACTCTAAGACAGTTTTGACTTGACCTTGCGTGACAGGTGTTACGTCACTAATCCCTGTCGAATTCTTTGAATGCTTTGGTGGTTGTCAAAGTCATCGATTGACGTTAGCTGGGCACCCATACCTCCTATACCATCAGCTATTGTTGCGAAATGATTAACAAGCACCTCAGCAACTTCTTTTTCGTTACTCACGAGGGTTTCGTTTACATTTAGCCTTATCTCCGCATTATTAGCATTCCCTTGTGTTTTAAGGGCCCATTGAAGTATCTCGTTGCTAAGTTACACGGTCGCTAACCAAGTGCAATTTCACTTCCGGTCAGCCCAAATTTTTTCGCGCGCTTTCTTCGGCGTCGGCCGGTCGCTGGCTCGTTCAAGTCGCCGGTAACCTTTTTTTGCTTCGTTGCAACAAACACAAGATCGAAAACCTTTTGTTTACATTTTTATTAATTGATTTTCAGGGCACTCAACGAGCCAAATCAACCAAAAGCTGTGGAAAGGCATTTTTAAGTACCTTACGGTGTTTGAAGTCTGTTTTAAGTGATGTTTTTGTTAGCTAGAAAAATTTCATCTGTTCGGACTCCCTAGCTGAAGTTTTAATTGCCCGAAAATGTTAGGGAACAAAATCTTCCTTTGAGAAAATTCAAGCTGAAATGAACTTTCCACGAACTTTCTAGGGAATAATTTTCTTTCCGAAAATGTTAGCTGACGTTTTTAACTGCCAAAAACAGCAATTATGACCTTTCCGAAAACCTCAGGGGCCATTATTTCCCCATTGGGAATCTTTTGGGCCGAGTGCACTCTTTAATCGACACCGAAAGCCCAAGGCGAACTACCCTCCACCGAAAAGATATCTACCGAAACTTGTCGTTGGGTGCCCCTGAATTTTCTGCTTTCCGTTTACAACATGTGAGTCGTACCTTTATTTTTGAAACTTGAGTGTTCTGCTTGAAAATGTGATCCACGTACGGACGTAAACAGAAAGCCGCAGCGATGGTTGCATGTCGATGGGGAAATCTCGAAAAGGTGACAGTAAAAGATTTCCAGTGTCAGGTTGGAAATCGAAATCTCAAAGATGCGGAGACACAAACTGAAATTAGTACTGCGCTATCATCCCCTGCAAACTTCAAAAGAAACTCTGTGTCCGCGGCCTTTTTGACCGCTCCGATCTTGCGATAAAACTGTGCGATCCTGTGAACCTGTGTCCGTGAGCTGTCCTTCCGAACCTGAGAAATTCCATTGTTTAAATATAACACAAATAAACGAAGCTCTCCCAAGATAGCATGGAGCAAAAGACGGTGAGCATCCTTGAAAGCAGCTCTAGATCACAAGAATTTCATTCTTACATCAAAAATTAATGCTAATTTAAGTCATCTACAACACCGTGACTGTGAAAAAGAAAGTGAATTCGAATTTTGTTCGATAAAACAAAACACAGATGTGACTGGCCACAATGCTTAGGCACCAGGCCGCTGAAAATTCGCTCGCCACTTCCGGTGCCGCGAAAAAATTGACTTTTCTCCCCGAGAGATAATTGTAGTTGCTGGATTTTAAAACAATTCGAAAGAACATCATATTTTCTTGGAATTCAAGCATGGGTTTTGCGACAAAATGAAAAACAAAAAAATTATGCTCAAAAGAGTGGTCAAAGAAGCACATTTTCCATTCTCATTTTTTTATTTTTTATCATAAGCCAAAACGCATGCTTAAATTTCTTCAAAACGACTTTTGTATTGTTACTGTACAGAAAATGAGGGTAAAAGGCTTAAGCCATTTAGTTAAAATGCATTTTTCTGTTTCTGGTCACGTGACATTGGGCGTGGTCCGATGACGTCATGTACTGGCCCATATTTGCCCCCTATGGGCATTGTCCAAATTTGGTCCAATTGAAGGATACATGTGCAGAGTTATAGCAAATTGATTTTTCCCTAGCAACGGCATCAAAAGATACTTTAATGGGCCCTTAAGAAACGGTCTGAAAGTTTTGAAGAAGTCTCTCGGTCTAGTCTTGAGATCTTGAGCTTTTTTCTTCCAGTATTCCTTGATAGCAATTCTTCTTTGTTTAGTTGCTTCATTTCTAGCTTTTCGCTTGAGCTCCCAGTTCTCTTGTGTTTTATTTTTCAGAAATTTTGCCGTGGCCCTTAGTTTTGCTCTGATGGCTCTTTTCCATTCAGAAGTCATAAATGGAACATCTTTGTCACGAACCTCCATGGTTTTCATTGGTGCCAATTCATTTAGAATATCGTCATAAGCAAATTCCAGGCGTGCGCCTGATCGTCAACTTCATCAAACAGGTGACAAATGTGCCATGGAGCCGTTGATAGGCATTGCTTGAATAAATTAGGCTCAAAGTTTTTGTAACTCCGAGCTGTAACGATTCTAGGCTTATTTGAATCAACTCTCTCCTTTAAGACACCGTAGATAAGGGCATGATCGCTTAGCGATGGATAATAGTTTCCGGAGTATTTAAAGAGTTCGGGCTTGTTGCTGAGTAACACGTCGATCAAAGTTTCCGACACCATTGCACCTCGACTCTCTACTCTTGTGGGTTTTGTAATTAAACATTCGAAGCCTTGTTCATTTTCCAAATCCAATAAAACCTTCCCCTCGGGCTTATCAGTACGCTGTTTGTCTAAATTTAAGTCGCCGATTACTACCACACAGTTGCCTTGGAGGCTGGCCCAGTTACAGACGTGACTGATTTCGTTTTCAAGAAGTAATCGATAGTCGCCGCACATAGATCTTGGTGGACGATAAATGCCAAGAATAATTACGTTTCCAAAGATAGTCTTGACTTCCAGTGCTATGTGTTCAAGTGTTTTGTAGTGTTTGTCTGGTTTTAACCTTTTCTCAGACAGAAGAGATAATACCAAAACCATAATACCTCCGCCTCCCTTTTTCCTATCATTTCGGTTAAGTGCATAGCCAGGAATGGAAAATTGCTTGTCAGGGTAGCTGGCATCAATCTTGGTCTCGCTAGCAAAACACTATATGAGCGCTAATCTTGTGGACGGTTGCAGCTAATTCTTCAAACTTGTTCTGGATGCTGTTGATGTTTAGATGGCACATTAGTAGCTCCTTGTCATCGATACCTCTTAGTGATTCAAGCCGCTCGTTGTCGGTTAAAGCGCTTGGAGATTGCTCGGTCTCTGCTTGAAGTGAGGTGGGATTATCATCACGGCGATAAATAAAGCCTCCAGCGTAGAGTTGCCAACATCGTAAAAAGGTAAATCCATCAAACAGGTCGTGGACACACATATTGGGCAAATCCAAGTTGAATGTGCAGACTTCTGCATCCGTTTATATTCACTGGGCATAATGTTTCCACAGTTTAGGTGTGTTCGACCATTACACTGATCACAATGGGCGACGCGATGATTACGAGAAAGTGTCCTCGAACATACATTGCATTTATCCGGTCCTGGATTTGGACATATGTCTCCACTAACCTGAAGCCGACATAGTTGAAATATTGAGGATGAATTAGGATAACGCATTACTCTGGTAGCGAGATATGTAGTCCGCCGAGGTTTGTGTATATGTTGGCTTGAGCCAAGTGTGGCAAAGATGAGCTGATTAAGACGACTGTAATCCATAAAATGATGGTTGATAGCATTTCCAATATTCCCTATTCCTCTCAAGTTGATTTGAACAGCGTTTAAGGTAATAGACAGGAAAAGAACAGCTAAAATATAGTATAAAGTGATAGAGTTCAGAGAACCATGTCCAGTCGCCATTGTTAATCACGCCCTGTTTCCCGCGTGAAAAAGCCCTTTCTTGTTCATCACTGAATGAAGACGGCAAAGTAACGCTTGCCTTCCCATTTTTCGCCGCCAATGCTGTCAGTTCCACACGGATGCCAGGTTTACTGAGGGGTGAGTCTTTAATTTTAATTCTCTGTCCAGACCTTCCAAAATGGAGAGGATGTGAGAAAAGGGACTCCATTAGCTTTCCTAGTTCTTTCGTGTCTGTGATACAGAAAATGTGAATACCAGGATGAGGGGGGCGTAAGGGTTCGCGGTGTTGCGGTTTTGCGTTATTTTTGGTGCGGTTTTGCGGAAAACTTTATTCTAACCTGCGGTATTGCGGTTTCCAAGACTGTGCGGTTTTCGGTAATTTAAAGTTTTAGGAAGCGGTAAACGGTGAAAAAATGTATCTGTGGTGTTGCACTTTTACTAAATCTCACTCGGATAGTCCTCTCTCTTTTGTTTTAGTTCACAAGCCAACGCGAGCCAAGTGCTATTTGTCTTTCACGCAGTTTCCAGTTAATGTCTGACATGCTTTTGGTATTAGCCAATGCTCAAACGTCGGCTCAGATGACTTTCTGGGCTGGGGATCGGATTTCTTTAGCTGTCAATGAAGTCTCGCGAGACGATGGCGGCAAACGAGGTAAACCAGACAGACGAGAACCAAACCAAACCAAACCAAACCTAAGGGAGCGTTGCTGCTGTCGCAGGTCCCGTACATGAAACCTCTCGCAAACGTCGATATGCGCCCAGCTGACTGCGATGCACTCAGGGACTGGGTATCCTCCTATAGTGCTGCTGTAAGACAACGCACTGTACGCCAAGAGACCACCATGGCCCGACATGGGACACTCCCTGAGTTTATGTATCAAAGGCAATGCGAAATCGCAGAGAAACCTATCTCTATTGCTTTTGACGTACAGGTCAGTACAGCAGAAGCTGTCACAGTAAACGAAACGGTGTAACGAGTTTGACGAAGGTAGTGAAGAAGAAGTCGACGATGGTCCGGAGGTTTCCACGCCAGTACAAGGAGAAATTGGAAGCTCGGCAACATTTCTCCTAGGAGCGAGAACTCGCTTCGGGAGAGCCAGGAGTACCCAACGACCTTTTCTGAGAATTGTTATCGTACGATGTACTAAACACTAGCTGAGTGTCCCCCTGCCAATCTTCGTTAATATTTAACTTTCCTGGGAAAAAAATAACCGCTCTTCAATGCCAGCGAGCAAAACTTTTGAGAAATAAAAATCCCAGCCAGCTACGAGCGTGTCGTTTCTCAACGAGCCAGCAAAGTTGAAAGTGCCACAAAACACGAAATGCCAGCCAGCACGGGTGGAATCTTTCCTGTTTGCCAGCCAGCAGTCGCGTAAGGAAAAAAAAATACCCAGCCAGCTAAGTATTGATTTTAACTTAATTTTTGGGCAAAATATGTCAAATGGTTTATTTCGGATATCAGATCGTTCCCAAGACGGGCAGTAGGCTTCTATCTGTATCCCGTGTTGTTTACTTGTTGTTTTTTCCCCGAAGTCCTATCTTCTCGCAGATAAAATTCCACCAAAATAAGAAGCCAACTGACAGCACATGGTATTCAATAAGTTGAGACTTTTGAAAGTTGCGTTACGAGCCCAAGATATCAAAAAGTTTGTTTTTCATTAACTTTATTTTCAATCTCACGCAGATAAAAGTGCGCCCTTAGTACTCTCAGCCAGCATGAAAACTGAAATAAGACAACTGCCAGAGATGACGTGTTTTGATTCCTGTCAGCCAGTAAGACTCATAACGGACACAAATGCTAGCAAGATTTCGTTAAAATAACACTGCCAGCAAGATTTTTATTTCAGCAAACATTTTGCCAGCCAGCCCAAAATCGGCCTGCAGAGCGGTTATTTTGCAGATCGGCTCCATCGAGCACTCCTGGAGAGCTGTGCGTTTCAACAATCGTCTGCTTTACTGACCTCTTCCAGTGACTACGTTAACTCCTAGCGATTAGAAACTCCTAACGACGTAATTACTCGGGCTGCCCGCGCGTCTCGCGCGGCGCCCGGCTCTAAGATTACCGACGGTTCTTCTTTTTCGTCGAGTATCATCCACAAAGTGCACTTCCGGCGTTTCTGCGCAAGCGCTAACTATTTTTAACAGAGTGATGCCTGTTGTCACGTATCGGAAAATGTCGATTCACCTTGGGTCTTTTGAAGTCTGAACAAACAATATGTTAAGAGAAGTGTCTATGCGAATGATTGCAAGTTCAACGGCGAGAAGAAAGCTTTTAACATGAGTAAACTTTACTCCAGATGGACTGCCGTGTTTCCTCGTATCTGCTTCAGTAGACTGCGAGTAGTCTCTAATTTTGGCGATGGATTGTGGGGCGGGCGAAAGACACGTGCGCGCGCGAAGTTGCGAGGAGACGCGACGCGAGGGGAGCGCCAAAAATTAGAGACTACAGACAAAGGGAGTTTGACCTTTCACGGCCGAGTGATTCGGAAGTATAAATCTCATATCAACAGCAAGAATGATACTTGTTGTCACGTATCGGAAAACGTCGATTCACCTTGTGTCTTTGAAGTCTGAACAACTAATATGTTAAGAGAAGTGTCTATACGAATGTTTGCAAGTTCAACAGCGAGAAGAAAGCTTTTAACATGACCAAAATTTAACTCCAGATGGACTGCCGTGTTCCCCGTATCCGCTCCATTGAGATGTACATTTTGTTGAATAACTCAAGTACGGGATATCTGACACACCCCTGAGACTTTGACAGGTAGCTAATTTACTATTTTCCCACAATATCTCAATTTCTGGACTTTAATTTTTGAATGATAAGCGATTAGTTGTTACAAATGTACTAGCGGCTTGAAACTGTCCAGAAACGTTCCTTTGTTGTGTTTCAAATGACCCTGGATTGACGTATTTGTAAACAGTTTCACTCTGCTAATTAATTTTCTACTCACATTTCACCGAGACTCCATTCACATTTATGCGAAAAAATCCTACATCGTTCGATAAGCGTTTCCTTTCTCAAACAATTATCCATCCAAGCGAAAACAAGTGTGCTTAGTTTTTTTTTGGAATCAATACACTATTTTTATCACCTTGCATAATGATAAACCTCTTTGGCCTAAAGGTCATTGTTCCTGCCTGTGACGCAGCTAAACCGGGTTCGATGTCTTTTAGTGGTATATATCACGGGCTTTATTTTTTTCTGTTTCTCTTTTTCTTGTTCTTTTAGAAATATTTTTTACAAGTGTTATAATTATTGTCCTCAATGGTTGAGCTGTATTTTAAAGGAATATATGTTGATAGGGGTCTAAAGAAATAGACTCCAACACAAGCTAAACACAATGCGTCCGATGTAAGAAAGACAGACTTCCAGTTAGGGATACAATACTGTTTTTTTGCAAGCCGAGTTTAGGCTAATTGTAGCCTCTTGTTGGACTTATTAGACCTAAGCGCGTCATGTTAAAGTGCATACGTAATCCAAGATACTCGGGGACTCTGCAGTAAGATCAGTTATGGATATAATTTAATACTTAGGTAATTTTAGCGTTTGTGCTAATATCAGCGTACACTGCAGGTCGTATTTTTAATGGATAGAAGGGCTTTAAGTCTTGACGACGGCAGCTTTCACATCTGTAACTGCGGTTTCGGTATTTCGGTAAATTTCGATATGGTATTGCTGTTTTTTATAATTTTTTGTGCGGTTTTGCGGTTTTCGGACCTCCCTTACGCCCCCCTCCAGGAGCACCGTTCCAGCTGTGGGTGATTTTTTGAAGTGCGCGGATTACCCTGCGAGAAATCCTCTTCATCCCTAACGGAAACCTGGTTGCCGGCGCCAACGGAAGTTATCTTTGCGCATTTGGATGTCAGCAACGTGTAACACCACTGAACGCGAGAGAGAAGGACGATTGGCTCAAAGCAAATTGCCTCGGAAGAGAAGGAAGCTTGTGATAGTTGTGTGCTAGTCTCCTACGCAGCCACAACCGAACCACATTCCTTTCCCTTTGTGTTTGCGGTCTAACGAATTAACCAATCATGTATCACAAAAAAGGGCAATGACGTTAGAGGAAACAACGTGCTTTTCATTGCCTGATTTCAAACCGTGAAGGACTAAGTACGAGTCTGTAAATTATGGGATTAGCAACTATTGATCCAAAAGACCAAGCTTTATAAAATCCCCAAGTTTGGCTTAAATAGACCCAATAGTAAGCAAGATACAGCCATTTGAAAATTTCAAAATTTACAATGAAATATATGCCCATCCGGACGCTGTCCGACAAAGCTTCCGGATGGCCATACATTTCTTTGTTAATTTTGACGTTTTTAAATCGCTGTATCTCAGTAAAAACAAGAGGCTGCAATTAGCCTAAACTCGTGCCTGCAAAACTACATTGTATATCCCTAAGTTGGCGGGAAACAGGAGAAAAAGAAAAGTCTCAGGGGCACCCAACGAGCCAAATCAACCAAAAGCTGTAGAAAGGCATTTTAAGTACCTTGTGGTGTTTGAAGTCTGTTTAAAGTGATGTTTTCATAAGCTAGAAAAAGTTCATCTGTTCGGATTCCCTAGCTGAAAGTTTAATTGCCCGAAAATGTTAGGGAACAAAATCTTCCTTTGAGAAAATGCAAGCTGAAATGAACTTTCCACGAGCTTTCTAGGCAACTATTTTCTTTCCGAAAATGCTAGCTGACGTTTTTGACTACCAAAAACAGCAATTACGACCTTTCCGAAAACCTCAGGGGCTATGATTTTCCCGTTTTAGTTACGAAAATCCGAGTGCACTCTTTAATCGACGCCAAAAACCCAAGGCGAATTACCCTCCACCGAACAGATATCTACCGAAAGTTGTCGTTGGGTGCCCCTGAAGTCTGTCTGTCCTCCTTTACATCAGACGCATTGGGCTTTCGTGACGTTCAAGTCTATTTGTTTGTACCTTGTCAACCAGTATATCCCTTTAAAACTTCCGAATTGCTTTACAGGTCAACCATTGATAACAATAGTAAAATTATAGAAACAACAAAAACAAAACAGACAAAGCAATAAAAAGAGAAACGATTAAAAAAAACACTCGTGTTAGCTGTTGCTACAGCGGTTTGAACCTGGGTTTATCTGCCTCAAAGCGGTTTGGATGACCACTGCACTATATTTACTAAGCACAGCTAATAAAGAGAATATAGTTTATTTATTGCAAAATATCTAATCCAACATTCTTTACATTGACGGATTTAATTTCTGCTGAGCGTTTGAAAAAGAAAACGCTTATGGAACGGTTTAGATTCGAGACATGGACATACAAACCACCGAAATTAATTACCCGAAAATAGTTTTTTTAATCCAAAACGTGCAGTGTTTGCATACAAGGTCACTCAACTGCACGGAAAGGTCACTCAAGTCACGTGTGCCACACTTCTGTTAAACCCAGTTAAACCCTTGTGTGCAGTGGTGCATGTTGGACACGCGCGCTGGGAAAAGACCAAAAAAAAAATGAAAAATAAGAAAAACAAATGAAGAACAGAGCCGGTTCCTAGACTCGTTGCCTTGCAGGCACGCGTAATAAGCTGTTTAAGGTGGTTTAGCTACAAAAGAGTTGTTACACCTGAAGAATATAACAAGGAAAAAAATCTATCTGTCCAAAGTGTATTCGGCACTAAACAAATTAGTTTTGAAGCTCTCTCTCGAGAGCTCTCTCGGGAAGGAAAGCCCGGACCCGAGTGAGCGGCGGAAATCGAGCCTATTTAATATTCTTCGCGTGTTTTGTGTGGTTTGGTTGATCAAGCTATAACATCTCAAGTTTTCTTGCGATTCTCAAACCTTTTCAATATGTTGCTGAAAACCGATCAAAAGAAACGCTCTCAATTAAATTCCTTTGCTATGAAATATATATTGAAGTAATTCAATTCTGACTAAATATTTCTTTTGCAACGGCTTTAACAATTCGTGACTTTGGTGACCACTCACTTTAATAATTACAAACTTCATGAGGTAAAGCAACTGATGAGCAAGTGGCTCAATCGGATAAGGTGCGGACTATGAGCTTTGAGATCTGAGGGTCGCGCGCTCAAGCCCTGTCGCTGGAAATAACAAAATTTATTCATTCAGTTGTCATCGTTTCTTCCTCTGGCCGAGAGGGGTACGGGGCAAGTGACGGACGAAACGAGACTCGTTGCCTTTCAGGCACGAGTAAAAATCGCCTGATGAACATTAAATTTGGCGATTTTGTGAATCTCGGTGTGCTCTTTCTGACTATGAGGATCAATAGTTGCTAATCCCATAATTTACAGACTCGTACCTAATCCTTCACGGTTTGAAATCAGGCAATTCTGTCAAAGATGTCTGACACTCTGGTCGCGAATGGAACAATTCCTAAGAAGATTTCCATAGTGTTTTACGTGATCATCGCCGTCGGCAAATCACGATAAATACTGATACAGGCAAAAGTTCACTCAATTGTCAACAAATCATTCAATCGTTGTGGATGTGAGGTGTTTTTCAAACAGCAGCGAATTGTTCATTTGTAGTGGACGCTATATGTAAATGATGTGGCCGGGTATTCTGTAATTTAGCCCAGAAATGTTTGCTACAAGCGGTTGACAGTTCCAACGGGCTTCGTAAAAAGACATTCAACGAGAAAGAGAGGAAGTCTTCAGTACAAGGGAACCTCCAAGAGCAAAGCGATTCCTACTAGCTACAGAAGAGATACGAAATATTCCCGATGGAGAGACTGTCCGCGAAAACGTTTCTGTGACTGACCGAGCGAAAGCATCTAAATCCCAGCAATTTGGCAAAGGCAAAGCTAGCGCTCGTATTTCTTCTCCTATTGACTCCTAAAAGCGGGACTAGGGCGCCTATGACTTACGTTCCTGGCTTCCTATCTCGGATTCAAAGACACGCGGCCTACAATCTCGTGTTGAGTGTATTACCAAATCAAAATATGACAAGTCCCGAACAAAATTGTCACATTCATGTCGTCCACGATTAACCTCAACACCAAACTCGTCTACACGGGAACAAAGTCAAGTGCAATTACTGGTAAAGATCTAGTATCCTAGTAAAAATGTAAACAAAACGCTAACTGTTTCCTATCACTCCAATGTAGTCCATTGTTAGCGCACGCTGGACACCGTTATAAACAAGGCTGTGATTGGATGTACACCGAACTGAGGAATTGGCGCGCACACCTTCCAGAAAATAGAAGGCTGATCCTGATTGGCTAATAGTCGGGAAAGGAATGTGGTTCGGTTTTCAGCAGCCGGTAGTGGCGAGGAGCGTTGCGTGACGAGACAAAGAACGGCTGCGTGGGAGGGGCGACCTGCACCATTTGCAACACCTCACAAGATTGGTTCAAAACAACAATAAACAAAGAATTAAAACAATGGAACCTAGCCATAAAACAATAGAGGTGCAACTGATAAAGATCCAGTGAAATTAGAGGTTTCAAAGAGGTGCAGCCCTACCCGCGTGGGAGACTAGTTGTGTGCCAGTGGTACTGGAGAATCATGACATACGGATTGTCTAACAGAACAACAGGTTTCTTTTGCCGTGAACACTAACCTATAAACGCAGTCAAGATGCAGGAGATGCCGGAGGAGATGACGCTATCTCATGGGTATTTCCATGGGCTCAAAATTTGGCTCAAATCAAAACTATGAACTTTTTTTTTCCTAAAAAGATCAAAAAGGCCTCGGGACTGCAAGTTAACGCCATCCAGTGAGTTCTTCAAAGACGAACGAAATATGACTTTTTCGTAAGAATTCTTCAAGAGGGACAAGTTGACTGAAAACAGCGGCTTGATCGAATTTTTCCAAGTCACACTCCTTTTCCATTTTGACCATCCTGATGGCCAGGTCGCTAATTTATAGTTTCACTACACTAGCAGAGTACTTTGCAAACGTCTCCTGTACTAGAATAGGCCATTTCCGAATTACCTTTGGCCTCTTTTTCAAAACGAGTCCTGGTGCTCATCTTTTAATATGAAAATTAGTTTTTATTCACATGCAAATTAAACTCATTTTCATACGAATGGTTGAGCACCAGGCCTCACTTTCAAAAGAGGTCAAAGGTAATTCGGAAATGGCCTATTGGTGGCAGAGGAAAGCCACCGCCTTTACGACTGCCATGTCTTATAATTCCCACTGAAAGGAAACCACCGATCATTACCAGAATGACTGTTGGGAAATGCCGACCATATTCTTTGATTATATTTAGTAGCTGACTTCGAATTGTTCTTTGCAACGAATTTAAGTTGTGGAAGGTTAAAGAGTACACATGTACAGGACCTGACCAGTTAAAAACATTAGAGAAATCAATGCTTAATATTAATTTAAGATTTTTTCTGTAATTAATCTAAAAAAAAGGCAAATAAAGCGATGGTTATGATATATTAAGGTATTCCTGGACCCTAATTTGGTCATTTTTGGACAATAGTTGAGGGTGTTATTTTTACGGATATATTACAGGTACTGCACTCATTTTAACATCACATATTCACTGAAACTTATAGATTCTTAAAAAATATTTTTCAGTTTGGAAAAGTTTAAGGAATGTTAAGAATTTAAAAAATTCTGGGGTGTGGTCATCTGCAAGCAAATTCACAATAATGATTAAATCTAAATTGGAATTTATTATTTAGCTCTGAGATTTGGAACACGATTAAAATGGACAAAAACTCAAGTTTTCACCGAAGTGCGCATTGTCATTTTGATTTTTTATGTTGTAATGAGAAAAAGTCAGAAATTTTACCTTCCTAAAATTCAAGTTCTCCTCACTCATGTGCTGTTCCACTCTCGAGTGCGCACTGCGATGAAAAGTTTCGTTTTCCTGTGTAGTTCAGCCCTGCCAAGTTTCAAACCTCAACGATACATCTTCCAGAAGTAAACTAAATAAACGTGTCCTCTGGTCGTATTTTATTAGCCTTTTTTGCCTGAAAATCGGCCATAAATTTCAGAAAATCGCTCATTTTTGACCGATGCTGTTGTATTTCAGTGGCAGCCATGTTTTCTGTGTCCACACTAGTTAAAACCAGCGGTAAAACGCAAAATACTCCTCCAAATATGGGTACGTTCTCCATGTTTGTGTATCCATTTTTCCCGCTTAACCAATCACAGTGTGATATGAACGCTTCACGCAGCAACGACACCTCGCTCGCCTTTTGTCAGCATGTGTTGACAGGGCATATACTTCATGTGAGAATTACATATATGCATCTGTAGTACATTCTTTAATATACAAGAGTATCAATCTACAGTGGAACAACTATCTACACTATCTACACTGTCTACAGTAGGAACAACTATCTACACTGTCTACAGTGGGAACAACTATCTACACTGTCTACAGTAGGAACAGCTATCTACATTGTCTACAGTAGGAACAACTATCTACACTGTCTATAATAGGAACAACTATCTACATTGTCTACAGTACGAACAACTATCTACACTGTCTATAATAGGAACAACTATCTACACTGTCTACAGTGCGAACAGCTATCTACACTGTCTACAGTAGGAACTACTATCTACACTGTCTACAGTAGGAACAACTATCTACACTGTCTACAGTGCGAACAGCTATCTACACTGTCTACAGTGGGAACAGCTATCTACACTGTCTACAGTAGGAACACGTATCTACACTGTCTACAGTAGGAACAGCTATCTACATTGTCTACAGTAGGAACAGCTATCTACACTATCTACAGTGGGAACAGCTATCTACACTGTCTACAGTAGGAACAGCTATCTACACTATCTACAGTGGGAACAGCTATATACACTGACTACAGTAGAAACAGATATCTACACTGTCTACAGTAGGAACAACTCTCTACACTGTCTACAGTGGGAACAACTATCTACACTGTCTACAGTAGGAACAGCTATCTATATTGTCTACAGTAGGAACAACTACACTGTCTATAGTAGGAACAACTATCTACATTGTCTACAGTAGGAACAGCTATCTACACTGTCTACAGTAGGAACTACTATCTACACTGTCTACAGTAGGAACAACTATCTACACTGTCTACAGTGGGAACAGCTATCTACACTGTCTACAGTGGGAACAGCTATCTACACTGTCTACAGTAGGAACAACTATCTACACTGTCTACAGTAGGAACAATTATCTACACTGTCTACAGTAGGAACAACTATCTACACTGTCTACAGTAGGAACAGCTATCTACATTGTCTACAGTGGGAACAGCTACCTACACTGTCTACAGTGGGAACAGCTATCTACACTGTCTACGGTAGGAACAACTATCTACACTGTCTACAGTAGGAACAATTATCTACACTGTCTACAGTAGGAACAACTATCTACACTGTCTACAGTAGGAACAAGTATCTACACTGTCTACAGTAGGAACAACTATCTACATTGTCTACAGTGGGAACAGCTATCTACACTGTCTACAGTAGGAACAAGTATATACACTGTCTACAGTAGGAACAACTATCTACACTATCTACAGTAGGAACAGCTATCTACATTGTCTACAGTAGGAACAGCTATCTACACTATCTACACTATCTACAGTGGGAACAGCTATCTACACTGTCTACAGTAGAAACAGCTATCTACACTGTCTACAGTAGGAACAACTATCTACACTGTCTACAGTAGGAACAACCATCTACACTATCTACAGTAGGAACAGCTATCTACATTGTTTACAGTAGGAACAGCTATCTACACTATCTACACTATCTACAGTGGGAACAGCTATCTACACTGTCTACAGTGGGAACAGCTATCTACACTGTCTACAGTAGGAACAACTATCTACAATGTCTACAATAGGAACAGCTATCTACACTGTGTACAGTGGATCTTGCTTTTTTTTTTTTTTTCTTTTTTCTTTTCAAGTGAAGAGATAAAATGCGCGATAAGTGGAGACTGGTGAGCTTTTTTTTCCCCTACAGTTTAATTTGCACGTAGGAAAAAGTTTATTTCTCTAAACTGGTCATTTTAGCATTTTGAATTGGCCTTCTACCTCTAGTAGACTAGAACAGTGCAACATATATTTACATTATTCGACCGCTCGTTGCAAATTTTCCCTTTTATTCCGGCTTGTTAACATTCCACCCTGCACTTATGTGCAGCCCCAAAGGGTATGGTTTTTAAGCCGTTTTGGTCTGAAATAAGGTATCGATTTTAACTATGTTGGTCTGAGATAGGATATGGTTTGTGCACTTTATTCCTGAATTGAGTATGTTTTCTGGGAGGAGCTACTTCATCATTAGGCGATAAGACCATTAATCACAAAAGCACTTCAAAAATTATGTTTACACAAATCGTGTAAGTGGAATAGGTCTGAAATAGGGCAGGGAAAATCGCAGAATTTGGTCTTAAATAGGGTAAGGGTTTTAGGAAGCGGGACGCACACCCTCACCCAATTTTTCACGAAATCATGGCACCGGAAGTACTACAAGAAGTTTTGTCACGTAAGTAAAAATCTTTCACTAAACATAATTTCGAAGTTATAAAATTCTAGGTTTAACTCCTCGGATATGTTATGTAATCGTCGTAACTCGGGCGACAGGAGGACTGACCTGGATTTTGCGTGAAACAAAGTCGACACACTGTATGAAAGTAAGGAACATTCTTAGTCAATACTTCGCTGGTCATATACATGCAGGCCGTTTATAAAGAGCCGCTTCTCAGCCTTAAAATCAATGCTGTAAAATAACATAGAAAAAACTGACTCCTGCTAATTACAAATACAATTAGAGCACGCTTAACGCAACATTTCATTAGAGTCGATAGCTCTTAAGGAATCAAGTAAGTGTTGAGAAAAGGATAAGGAACTGAACTCATTTTCTGTATTCTCTTATACTAACCTGCAAGTGTATGCTGTGTCGATCAGTAGTTCTGCTGATTTTACCCTTATAGCCGTGTTACAACATAACTCTCTACGTATCAATATCTCTAAACAAGTCATGCAAAATGCGTTCCAAAGTACAAGCGTCAGAAGACTTAATCTTAGTTGAGTCCGGTTGTTTTTTTTCGCTCGCAAATCTTATTTAACCTTTTCAGCTTGTAGCCACGAAATAGACACTAAACAGAGTATACTCAATCAGTAACCAAAGGAAAGGGAATTAAATATTTTGAAAATTGACCATCCATAAAATCAACCGACGCTTACGCCCTATGCCACCTACTTTGTGCAAAATTGACTAACTTTTTTACGTGAGGGGTAAGTTGTTTCACTGAGGTAACCGGGATTAGTTCTGTATTCAGTTGATGACAGGATGAAGAAAGTTACTGAGCATCAGAATAATCCTGCAGCACCGGGGAACAGAGCTATCGACCTTAGAGACGTCGACGATTCCCAGGCAAAAGGGCACAGAGCTATCGACCTTGAAGACGTCGACGATTCCCAGGCAACAGGGCACAGAGCTATCGACCTTGAAGACGTCGACTATTCCCAGGCAACAGGGCACAGAGCTATCGACCTTGAAGACGTCGACGATTCCCAGGCAACAGGGGACAGAGCTATCGACCTTGAAGACGTTGACTATTCCCAGGCAACAGTGCACAGAGCTATCGACCTTGAAGACGTTCGTGATTCCCAGCCGAATGGAGGTCCCAATAGGCACAAAGCTGGTGTTTCCGTCATTACTCGGACAAAGCGGAGACAACCAAACGAAGAGGAACGTCTTGATGACGAGCTTGGAGAGGCTTTCAAACCCAAAAATAAAAAAGGGTAGTAAAACTGAGGAAAAATGAGTGATCACTAATAAATGTTGGCCATACTTTTGTTCGGCGATATCTGTAAAGAATGAAAAATCGCACCAATTAATTTTTGCGACCTCCAGGTAGTTTTATGATGTTTTGTTCTTTAAAACATAACTACTGTTTTGCTTTTACTTAGTATATCCATCGTCCGCTGATAAGCATACGCAAAGCCACAACAATTTCAGATTATATATCAAAAGAAGCAATAATGCAACTACGGAAAACTGAAAATGCTGAAAGTGATGGCTATACAAAGAAGACAATACAATACCTGTAATTATTATAGCATACGAAATGGGGAAAATAATGAGAAAACAAAAATTAATAGTCTTAGATGGTTGATTTCCTTATTGTTTGAATTGTTTGTTGAGTTGCACTTATAGTATTTCCTGATTCAGTGCTTTTACAAAACCCGTGTAAAATAACTGTAGATAAGTAACTACTAGGCCAGTATTAGACGTTCACTGAATTTTTATCTGCCTCTCGAGGCTTTCGGAGACCACCAAACAGATTTTATAACATAACTAAAGAAAAGCGCGCGCTCTGATTGGTTAATTAAACATTTACTATTTGCCCATGGGTGAACGCTGCTGATGATAACACATGACGGAAATTTGGTTTATCAACGGAGTTGATAATGTAAATCGACCACCGTACAGGGATTCGATTAGCTGACATTTCGAGCGTTAGCCCTTCGTTGGAGCGAATCGAGAAATTGTGGGTTGTATGGTTTGTATACAGAAAATGGAGCTACGCTATTGGTGGTAACATGGTAACGTGAAAAACAGGTATAAATTAATTGAATGAAAAGCGCTCGTTTGATACCGTGGGAATTAAGAGTGCCGATTTGAAAGATCAGTTTTTGCTCGAGATTTTTACGGCTTTCCGTGGTACCTTGATGTAGGGAAAGGCCGGAGATCGACATGTGTTGTTTGGAATGGTTAGGGAGATTAAAATACCGAGCGACAGGTTTGGATGCGTCTTTGTCATCTTTCTCAACATCACGAAGGTGTTCTCGGAATCGGTCACCTAGTCGTCTTCCTGTTTCGCCGATGTATAACTTTTTGCATAATGTGCAGGTTATGCAATAGATAACATTTGCGGAGGTACACGTGAACCGATCAGTGATCTTAGCAAGCAGTGAAAACGTAAAGCTTGTGGGATGTGGCTGGAGTGACAAGGATACCTCACAAATTAATGTGATTTGGTAAGCTGAAGCCACTCTGAAGGCACTAAGGCCACATGGTAGCGAGCATTACCCCTTAAATCTACCAAAGCAAAGATTGAGCCCAAGCATTAGCAGCCATGGACAGCTGTGGACACATGTGGTACATGTGGCACTCTTAGAGTGCCTTTAGAGTGGCTTCAGCTTACCAAATCACATTAATTTGTGAGGTATCCCAGTGATCTTAACAGATCGCTTAGGGCCCGATATTTTGTCAGTGTTTTGAATAAAAGGACAAGTCTTGCATCGCGAGCGCGCGCATTTAAAAGTGCCAGGTTGTTCAGTTGTTTTGAATGCGCTTCTAACTAGAAAGTTACCTACATTTTTGTCGCGTTTGAATGAAATCAGCGGTGGTTGCGAAAAGATTCTAGCAGTTTCTGGATCATTTTGCAGTATCTTAAAGTTATTAAGAATGATGGCTTTAACTGGGTTATTATGCGGGTGAAATGTGAGGGTGAATGGAATTCTGTCATTCTTTTCCTTTTGTGACGTCTGTAGTGCTGACTGTTGATCAATCTGCTGGGCGCGGTGATGGCCCGATTGAACCACAGAATCAGGATAGCCACGTTTCTCGAAGAACTGGCACATTTCCTCTGATTTGTTGGAAAAATCAGTCCTCACTACATAGACGTCGAAGTCTAAGAAATTGAGAATAGGGAATGGCGTTTTTGACATGAGATGGATGTGAAGATGAATACAACAAATAACTGTGAGAATCGGTGGGTTTGTAGTGCACGCTGGTATATAAACCGTTGCCGTTGATAAAAACTTTGATATCAAGAAAGGCCAGGAAAGTTTCCGAAATTTCCCAGGTATATTTTATAGCCGGATGAAAGGAATTAACAGCGGTTATAAATTGATTGATTTCCTCCTTGCTAGACGAAATTGCGCCGATGCAGTCGTCAATGTAGCGACCGTAGAGTTCAGGTTTAGGACCGTTGTACTGATTGAAGAATTGGTACTCGACGTAACCTACAAAAAGATTGGTGTAGCTAGGTCCCATTTTTGTGCCCATCGCTACACCATTAATTTGCTTGTAATAGTTATCAGCGAAAGAAAAACAGTTAAGTGTTAAAACTAGTTCAGCTAGGCGGAGTAGCGTTTCCGAGCTTGGTTCCTTGACGGTGCGTTGATTGAACAAATACTTAAGTGCTTGAAGACCACAATTCCTCGATTCGCTCCGACGAAGGGCTAACGCTCGAAACGGCTGATGATGATAGCTGACGTGTGCGCTGTTTATAAACTAAAATTTCGCTTTTATTTGGGCGAGATTTTACAAAATTTGCATCGTTTCAATCGTCATAGTGTTTACCGAAGTATTAAGCGGTTGCAAATTCTGTGAACGAAGTTTCGTGCTTGTTTTTCTTGGTCATGAAAGACTACATGAACATTTTAGTACAATAAAATGGGACTTTGCTTTCTCTACGATGTTTATGATATGTTATAAACAAATGGTAAACGTATCAGCGTGCACTATTGAGTTCTGGATGCACTTGGGAGGTATGCTAAGCACTCAAGAAGCTAGAGTCGCTCTCGGCTACACCTCGGGCGACTCTTACGCTTCTCTCTTGCTTAGCAATCCCCGCGTGCATCAATAATTCAATGGTGCACGCCTATCCGTTAACCATTTGTGAAATTTTCATAAAGAAGACTTCTTGTTTTACCAGTGATTTGAAGTTCGATGGTTATTTAAGCAATATACGACGCGTTTCTATGGTTTATAGGCTGATAAACCACGCGCGATGTTGGAGGAACTCTCAAAGAATTCTTAAATCACTCGCCGCAGGCGAGTGATTTACGAATTCTTCGCGAGTTCTTCCAACACCACAAGTGGTTTATCAGCCTATAAACCATAGAAACGCGTCGTATATTGCTTTTATATAATAATTCAGAAGACGAGCGAAATTTCCATGAGTTTACTGGCACAATAACCCATAGCTGATTGACCAATCAGAGCGCGCGCAACGATTTGGTTATTATATAAATAATAATAATAATAACAATAATAATAATAATAGTAACAACAACAATAATAATAATAATAATAATAATAATAATAATAATAATAATAATAATAATAATAATAATAATAAATAGTATTTCTATAGCGCACAACTCCAATAAATTGTCCATGGCGCTTTACAACAAATAAAAATGAATTATAAACAAACTACATTTACTGACATTCATTAACAAACATTTTAAAAAGATAAGTTTTCAAAACGCTTTTAAAAATGTCAACAGAGGAACTCCTACGTATTGAAAGAGGCAAAGAGTTCCACAATCTAGGGGCACATACTGCAAACGATCGATCTCCATAAGTTCGCATTTTTGAAGATGGCTCTACAAGGTCACCATTACTAACAGATCGCAAAGAATACGAGCTCCTACGATAAGTTAAAAGATCGGACAAATACGACGGGGCCTTATCATTAAGAGATTTATAAACTAAAAGAGGAATCTTAAAAACAATACGATGCCTAATGGGAAGCCAATGCAGATCAATTTAAGTTAGTTTTCATCTCATGTATCTTTCTTGCAAAAGGTTCAGTTCTCTTTTGAACTAAGGGACCGTTCATTTTTTATGAGAAAGGGGGAGCTGGTGGGATTTGGGGGGGGGGGGCACTCGAAAAAAATTGGCTTGAAAGGGGGGCCAGCCGAAAAAAAATAGGATAAGAGATGTTTACAAATGAAAGAAAAATTGTGCTCTTTTATTTATAACAAATATGCTAAAACCGGTTCCAGGGTAACAAGAAAACTTCTCAACAGCTTTTATATTTTATAAGGACAGTGAACATACCATAATAACAGTCTTGAATAGCAACAACTTTCTTTTCATTCATAAAAATGTTGTTGTCAAGCTCATATAATTAAAACCAATAATTTGAGTCCTGAATTGGAACTGACCTCGTTACCAAAGCTTTTCTCTGAGAAATTTAGTGGTAGCGTAGTTTAGTCTGACCCAGAGAGCGTAGCTAGATTTGGAGACAAATTCATTGTGAAACCAAAGTTTGTGGTTGACTATCTCCAGCATCTTGAGGTCATAGAGTTTAAAAAAAAGAAAGACTGGCGGAAAGGGCAAGGGAAAGTAGGGAGGCAAGAGAAAAGTCCTATGATGATTATCATTGGGCTACTTTGTGCGAAGATGCCGCCAAGCTAAAGAAACTCCGTGTGCCAGAATTGAACAAATACTTACAACATCATGGGCTATTAAAACAGCATCAGAAGAGCAGCAAGAATGACAAAGTGAAGACAATTATGGGACACTTCCTGCAGATGAATACTCTCAGAACAGGTCAAGCCGAAGTAAGAGGCAGCAATGAATCAGGTCAAATAGACAGCAGTGGTGAAAGCAGTGAGGGAGAAGAAACTGATGATGATTACAAGAGTGATGCCCCTGACTCTGAAGACGACTCAAATGATGTCGTTCTTGCTTTTATCGCCTCAGACGAGGAATATGTAGACGAGTGGCCAGCTACAACACGCTCAGGACGAGCAGTAACAAGAAGAGCTGAAATTGACTTTTCATTCTTTTGAGTGAGGATTTGTTAAAAACAGCTTTCTAGTTTTCAGCTTTCTTTCACTAAATTACGTGAAATGTAACAAAACGAAATTTTAATGCAGTAACTTTTTCAATACCTTATGTATTTTTTTTAATTCATAAGGGGGGGGGGTTTCCAAAAAATTACTCTGATGAGGGGGGGGGGGGGCATGCGAAAAAAATCGGAAATTGGGGGGGGGTCATACAATTTTCAAATTACACTCCTCCAAATCCCACCAGCCCCCCCTACCCATAAAAAATGAACGGTCCCTAATTAGTCGCAAACCCCCTCAAATATTGGAGACTGCTAATAAGGACAGATCTTATTTTTTGAGTACCGTACTTGCAGTTGTTATGTACTGTTATGATGTTACGATGTAACACAAATGAAGAGTGATTGAATGATTGATTGATTGATTGCATTAATTGATTAACTGATTAACTGACTTTTTAAATTAACTAGTCCATCGCTTTATTCACAACCGGGTGATGTGGATATCTGTTTGTAAGTGCAGACAGTGTGAATCCTGCTGTTACTACTGTTGATAGCTCTTCCACTGTAAACAGTGTAGATAGCTGTTCCCACTGCAGACAGTGTAGATAGCTGTTCCCACTGCAGACAGTGTAGATAGCTGTTCCCACTGTAGACAGTGTAGATAGCTGTTCCTACTGTAGACAATGTAGATAGTTGTTCCCACTGCAGAAAGTGTAGATAGCTGTTCCCACTGTAGACAGTGTAGATAGCTGTTCCCACTGTAGACAGTGTAAATAGCTGTTCCCACTGTAGACAGTGTAGATAGTTGTTCCTACTATAGACAGCGTAGATAGCAGTTCCCACTGTAGACAGTGTAGATAGTTGTTCCTACTGTAGACAGTGTAGATAGCTGTTCCCACTGTAGACAGTGTAGATAGCTGTTCCCACTGTAGACAGTGTAAATAGCTGTTCCCACTGTAGACAGTGTAGATAGTTGTTCCTACTATAGACAGTGTAGATAGCTGTTCCCACTGTAGACAGTGTAGATAGCTGTTCCCACTGTAGACAGTGTAGATAGCTGTTCCCACTGTAGGCAGTGTAGATAGCTGTTCCCACTGTAGACAGTGTAGATAGTTGTTCCTACTGTAGACAGTGTAGATAGCTGTTCCCACTGCAGACAGTGTAGATAGCTGTTCCCACTGTAGACAGTGTAGATAGCTGTTCCTACTGTAGACAGTGTAGATGGTTGTTCCCACTGTAGACAGTGTAGATAGCTGTTCCTACAGTAGACATTGTAGATGGTTGTTCCCACTGTAGACAGTGTAGATAGCTGTTCCTACTGTAGACAGTGTAGATAGCTGTTCCCACTGTAGACAGTGTAGATAGCTGTTCCCATTGTAGACAGTGTAGATAGTTGTTCCTACTGTAGACAGTGTAGATAGCTGTTCCTACTGTAGACAGTGTAGATAGTTGTTCCTACTGTAGACAGTGTAGATAGCTGTTCCCACTGTAGACAGTGTAGATAGCTGTTCCTACTGTAGACAATGTAGATAGCTGTTCCTACTGTAGACAGTGTAGATAGTTGTTCCTACTGTAGACAGTGTAGATAGCTGTTCCCACTGTAGACAGTGTAGATAGCTGTTCCTACTGTAGACAATGTAGATAGCTGTTCCTACTGTAGACACTGTAGATAGTAGTTCCTACTGTAGACAGTCTAGATAGTTGTTCCTACTGTAGACAGTGTAGATAGCTGTTCCTACTGTAGACAGTGTAGATAGCTGTTCCCACTGTAGACAATGTAGATAGCATTTCCTACTGTAGACAGTGTAGATAGCTGTTCCCATTGTAGACAGTGTAGATAGTTGTTCCTACTGTAGACAGTGTAGATAGCTGTTCCTACTGTAGACAGTGTAGATAGTTGTTCCTACTGTAGACAGTGTAGATAGCTGTTCCCACTGTAGACAGTGTAGATAGCTGTTCCTACTGTAGACAATGTAGATAGCTGTTCCTACTGTAGACAGTGTAGATAGTTGTTCCCACTGTAGACAGTGTAGATAGCTGTTCCCACTGTAGACAGTGTAGATAGCTGTTCCCACTGTAGACAATGTAGATAGCTGTTCCTACTGTAGACACTGTAGATAGTAGTTCCTACTGTAGACAGTCTAGATAGTTGTTCCTACTGTAGACAGTGTAGATAGCTGTTCCTACTGTAGACAGTGTAGATAGCTGTTCCCACTGTAGACAATGTAGATAGCATTTCCTACTGTAGACAGTGTAGATAGTTGTTCCTACTGTAGACAGTGTAGATAGCTGTTCCTACTTTAGACAGTGTAGATGGTTGTTCCCACTGTAGACAGTGTAAATAGCTGTTCCTACTGTAGACAGTGTAGATAGTTGTTCCCACTGTAGACAGTGTAGATAGCTGTTCCCACTGTAGACAAGGTAGATAGCTGTTCCCACTGTAGACAATGTAGATAGCTGTTCCTACTGTAGACAGTGTAGATAGTTGTTCCTACTCTAGGCAGTGTAGATAGTTGTTCCTACTGTAGGCAGTGTAGATAGCTGTTCCTACTGTAGACAGTGTAGATAGTTGTTCCTACTGTAGGCAGTGTAGATAGTTGTTCCTACTGTAGACAATGTAGATAGCTGTTCCTACTGTAGACAGTGTAGATAGTTGTTCCTACTGTAGGCAGTGTAGATAGTTGTTCCTACTGTAGACAATGTAAATAGCTGTTCCTACTGTAGACAGTGTAGATAGCTGTTCCCACTGTAGACAAGCTAGATAGCTGTTCCTACTGTAGACAATGTAGATAGCTGTTCCTACTGTAGACAGTGTAGATAGTTGTTCCATTGTAGATTGATAGTCTTGTATATGAGGGAATGTACTACGGATGCATATATGTAATTCTCACATGAAGTATATGCCGTTGACAGCCATTCGATTTCGAATGTGCGTGAATCGTACTAGAGATTTATTTTTTGAAGCGAAGAGATAGAAAGCTTTATTTATTACACCGATAGATTTATTTATGCTGGACAGTGAGCAAAACGGCTGCTCACGCGAAGCCTTCACGAAGCCTGAGGCTCTAGACGTGGTTTTCGAATGCGCTTGAACATTTTGAAACTACGTGTAGAAAAAACTGGTTGAATGATTCTCTCGCATGAGTTCGCCCATCGTTAATCGATCCCAATGGCTTTAAATTTTGAAGATTGAAAGATGTGGAGCGCAAGCCGACGGCCGTAAATTTCGAAGACTGAAAGACATGGAGCGCAAGCTACAGCCACAGGGAATGCCAAATAGTGAACAATAGGTTTTGGCCGCCGGCATTTCTTTGCTGTTCCTTCTGGCTTCAATAGAGCTGTTCGTTGTATCACGCAACGTAACCCGTTCGGAATTCCAGCAAAATTAAAAATTCTTCTCATTTGCTGGTGACCTGGTTGCAAAAAGGATGTCTTTTGCAAAGACAACAGTTTTATTTCTCCATCCTAAACGATCTCATCTATCACGTTAAAGATAGCATGATTTGACAGATCTGTCAACAATATACTCTTTGGGGAATTAAACACAAACACGCACAAGGATTTTCGTGGTACACAGTCTGTATTTTTCCCGCGAAAGAGCCCGTAGAAACCGAACTTCTCTCGCTTCTTACTCGAAAACGCTTCGGTCCCGATCTCTGAAATTTGGTGTACAGGTTGCATTTTAAGTAATCTCTCATATGTTAACGAAACGTTGTGATCTGAAAGATTCATGTCATCCTCCAGGCGAGGGTTGAGTCGTCTGGGACAACAAACAGCGTCTGGCTGACCCTGATCGATGTCAGTCATCCCTAATAAAAAGGTTATATCTTTATCCGAAATTAATGGTCAAGAACGTTTTGATAGCGAAACCATATAACTAGACAGCTTAAGGGGGTTACACATTAGGCGGTTTTTCACGCCGATCTCCGCTATCGGCGAAAATCACTGTAGTGTGCCCGGTGTAGTGATTGCGATTTTCGCCGATCGCCGCGATCGGCGTATAAAATCTGCGAGATATCGGCGATTAAATTCGCCTAGTGTGCCCGTTCCAGCGATTTTATACGCTCATCGCTGCGAATCGCCAGTAACGCAGTAAAGTCAACCAATCAGAGTGGGCAGGAGTGGGCGATTTATCACATGAATTTTCAAAATGGCCGACAACAATGACGCTTGGTTTTGGACTGAGGAAAAAGAAGCAAATCTGATCAAAAAAATCGCCTAGCATCAATCGCCAGCGAAATTCGCCGGCAATTTTCGCTGGCGATCAAATTCGCCGCGATCGGCATATAAAATTGCCTTGTGTGTCGTACGCTTTACAGGTACCCTCATACTCAGTCTGGGTTGTCTAATATATTTGAAGCGGACGGTCCGCAGGGTGCAGGCCATATTCTAATATTTGTAAAAGACCCAATTGCCGAGCCACAGTGGGTTTAGTTTCGAAATTCTAACACCACCCCCCCCCCGTTCTCCTTTCCCGATATTCGTAACAGCAGTAAAGAAATTGCAACGTAGATTCCACCTTTTGTCGGAAACAAAAGGAGCTTTCGGTTGTCTGTGTGCTGACAAGAAAAACGTGCAAATCGATTGTTTTTTGTATGCGAAAATGGCTATCATTCGTTGACATTTGGCACATGAAAGGGTAAAGGTTCTCTGAGGAGCCTTCAGGTAGAGATTGTACGAATTTAAGAAGAAGAAGAAGAAGAAGAAGAAGAAGAAGAAGAAGAAGAAGATGCTTTTATTTTACCAGGGTATCTCTTTACAGTTATAAAGAGGCCCTAATACTAAAAATACTAAAAACTACTCCCAACTAAGCTAATGGAAAATACTCTAAAAATAACATAAAAATTTATTACAAAGTACGATTAAGAAAAACTACAAATAACGATTAAAAACTACACATCCATGATAATAAAACTGCTATTTTAATACATTCTAATTTAACGGAGGCAGACGGAGATGATCTCTACAACCCTCTACAACCCTCTCCAACACTGGCAGACGGAGATGATCCACTTAACGCGCGGATACTTCTCGGGCCTGCCTTTATTTTGGTCTATAAACAGCGTTTCCGTGTCCCTCTTAAAACAGGAAGAATGAAAATCTGACCGCACGGAAACTTGATTGGTCAAGAACACTCTAGCGCACACTGAGGGTCATGCATCAGGCCAAAATATTAAGACTCTGTGGTCGCAATTAGTTTCCTGAGGTGATGTAATTTGATTACTATTATTTTTTTTTTTACTGAATAGCTCTTTTTCCCTTTCTTATCAGGGTTCATCGAGGAATGGGATTAAAAAAAGTTCGGAATGAAATGGTGAAAATCCACTAGTACCACATTCCCGGCCCCCTTCAAACTGAACACGACTGCTCGTTGACTGTCGGCGCTTGCAATCTTGCAGCAGAATGCTACATTACCTTGCACGAACCTACTATGACGACCGGCTGCGTGGAAGAGGGCCAGCGAGATCAGACAACTCGTTCAATTGGTTAAAAATTAGCCATTCTTTTTTGAGAGTGGTGTTTATTTTGATTGACTTATTTCTGGATCATTAATCGCAGTACTTACGGCTTTTCAAAAGAAACAAACAAAACACTTCATCACAATCGATTTAATTCGTGAACCTTTTTGCAAACAAAACAAGACAGCGCTTTGGTACTTTGCGCCTTTTTGTTGCTGGAAAAGCAACAAGTTGTTTTTGTATTTCGCAATATCTTACACCGCACCCATTTTACACAGGAAAAGCGCACCTCATTCAAAATAAGCCAATTAAATGCCAGCAAGTACCATCACTTGATTGACAAGCGGAAATGCGCGCTAAAATGCGCGGGTTTATCGTAAAAAAACCTAGTGACTGTCACCGTGATTACTTTTCGAGGCGAGCCCGATGGACAAGATGAAGGAGTTTATCTGTGTGTTGCTTTTTTGGAAATCTTTGCTGTATTCTCGAAAGGTATGTGGTGTGGTTGAATCTGCTGTCAATTGGGTTCAGCTTCTCAATTTGCTCTGCGTCCATTTGCGCATTCTTTCGTCTGGAGCGAAATCCGTCCTCAGCGTTCTTGGAGAGTTTTCACTTCAAGGAATGCAGCTATGTCATCGCTATCATATCAGTTTATTTAAGCTTATATTTTGGGGGGAATCGAATTCTTGCTCAGTTTTAAAAGTGGATGGTGCAAACGGGCTTACATGTAAAAGTAAGCTTATTCCCTCTCAAACCTCCCTCGTACGTCGAGACTTTTAGAATGCGCTCGATAATTCTTGCGTTATCACAGACTAAAAGTCGTTTTGCTCTAACAGCTGGTGGTGGAAAAAGTAGATAAAATGCCTAAGATGCTAATTAATGTGTCAGATGTGTAGTCATTATTTTTCAAGTGATAGGTCTCATGTTTATGACTGCAAATCAGTGCATTTCATAGTGAGAATCCTCGATATTCAGCTTTTCTGTTCATAGTGTGGACATAAAGTGGTCATAAATCTATTTTGGTGGGGTTTTGTGAGGTTGAAGTTATTTTTTTGCGGTTGAGGCTAATCTATCGATCAACGGGCCTAGACGTGACCTTTCAATGTCCTACTGTCGGTTTAAGTTTGTTTTTGATCTTCAAATTCTCTGCCTTCGTACTTTTTTTTTTTTATCGAAGGACAATAGGGCTGTTTTACGAGAGAAAATAAGCCGCGGCTTAGTCTGGCCAAGGCTTACATAAGACGCGAATGGTACAAAATCTACTTTCGCGGCTTTCTCAAGCTGCGGCTTATCCTGGCGTAGGAGTTTTTACTCGTACTGTATTAATGGTTCCTTTCGCGTCTCATGTAAGTCGCGGCCAGAGTAAGGGCCTGTTCGCACTACGCGAAATTTTGTTTGATTTACCAAAAAATCTGTCAACGCGAAGCCATTTCTAGTGCGAACGATTTTTTGCACCCACCAAAATTTTGCAAGCGCAACGAAACTTCAAAGATTCCGTCGACTAACTTTGGAGGCTGTAAAAATTTTGTCAGGCGAGAAAATCCTTTGTTCGTTGACATCCATCCGTCATTGGGTCATCAAATTGATGACGGACTCCTTGAGTGTGGGTTTTGCGGTTGCCTTGCATTAGAGCCATCTGTCACTAAAAAAAATTTCGCATCTTCATTTGCGAACAGGATTACGAAAACAAAAAATTGGTGATTACAAAATTTTCACTTTTTTTGCAAACGCCAAACTCAAATTTTCGTCTTAGTGCAAACAGGGCCTAAGCCGCGGCTTATTTTCTCTCGTATAAACGGCCCTAATGTGACTTGTGTTATCTTGACTTAAACTTATCTTTTTCTTTCGTGGCGTTATTTTCTCATAAAATGTCCAACAAATAATTTGCATAACATTATAGTCTTATCTGTAACCTTGTGTGTGTGAATATTGTGAAACTGAAGCTGTTTCAGGTCATAAGGTTACTTTGTGTCCAGTTTGGTTTGAGAAGCGATAACCCCATGCATGGAAAACTGGTTTGTGGAATAGACCTTTCCACGGTTTTTTCAACTTTTGCTATTCTTCGATTGCACTCACCTGATAAGACAGCCATGTTGGTGCCTAACAATAGAAAAATGTAGCTCAAGGCATAGTTCATAGAGGGAAATGGTTATGAAACCTAGCAAAGTTCTTTGTTATATGTTTTTGCTTGCTATTTTGGGGGTTGACCGTGCACAACAACAATAGGTGGTTACGCGTGCTCATGCACCTACCTAATAGAAACATTCCGATTACGTAATTCATGCATAGTACATGAGTGCAAAACAAAGAAATGTGCATGGTCATGGGCCTACCAAGAAATCTTAGCCTGCGAAGCAGTCGATTCCTTGCCAAACACTGCGCGGGCAGATCGAGCCAGCTAGCGGGCAAACGAGCGTGACACTAGGGTGAGCAAAAAAATGGAAAAAAGCGGGGAGGGGGTGGGGGAAGAAGGAATCGCCTGCAGTCAATCCCACACATTTTACCGAATGCCGGTCGCCCACGAACGGGGAGAAATGATGCATTTTGATTGGTTAGTAGCCTGTCAGTCAAGAAGTAAATCAGAAATTTGACAGTTCATGCATCCGACATCAGAAACACGACGAACTGAGGAATCTTTTAAATTTTCTGTTCAGGAAATGTTGAATGATCTTTCCCAAAACGGTAAACGTATTCGGCTGAAACCGGAGCCTGAGGCCTGCAATTTTACCAGCTGGCTTTGGTAAAAGTGCCATCTATCAGATACTT
>JAEMWC010001349.1:55000-57500 GCA_016490735.1 Pachyseris speciosa | reverse complement strand
GTGCAGCTCACCAGTTGACACAAACCCTTCTCTCTGGTAAACGGGGTGCCATTCATTGTGGGATTGAAGGAAAAGCTGCTCAAGTCTTATGGAGAAAAATTGGCATGAAGCGTCATTTCCACCATAGAAGAGTGCTTTCTTTAAATAGAAAGACACTCCACTTCCGTGAAGTTCTTCAAGAAGATGCTGGGATATATGAGTGTCGTGCATATTCTGGGTCTGCTAGTGTCACTGCCACTGTCACTGTTGTAGTTGTGGGTGAGTAGGGTATACATTATTGTAGTGCCCTTTTCAAAGTGTTTTTAGTCGATGGACACATTCTCTTGTTCAACTTTGAGCTGCTCCCTAAACTGGAATCTAAAATTGCGTGTTGTACTTTTGGTGATTTTCAAGAGAGAAGTTTTGGTTGCTTTTTAAAGGTTCTGTCAGGGACTTCAATTTGTGGTATATATATATATAATTATAGACAAATTTATAGACAATTCTATTAGTCATGCATTCAGCTGTTGTTTCAGTAATTAAAAATGTTTTATAATCATTGATACTAAAACTGCCACTTGATCAGTTTCAATGAATTATTGTGTCGTAAAACTACAAATTGGGGCTTAAAAGATAATAGTGTGGTTTCATGTTGGGAATGTGTTCAAGTCATGACAAGCTCTTTTCTGGTAATTAGGTGGGATAATGGCAGTCAAGTTAACTAAAAGGCTCTTCAACAGAAAATTGAATTATTATCTTTTGTTTCATTTTCATCTGGACCCTCCTTAATGTACAGATGTAATGTTCGAATTAAATGATTAAGACCTCGTTTCATTTCAGATCCAGTCACAATGGACACTAATGTGGCCTCCACTCACATCTGCCACTTAGAAAAGCTTATTGGCACTGGTACCAATTTCACAACTTGTTGGTATTTTGACAAGAATAGTGCAAACTGTCATCGATTCTTGTACAGTGGGGCAGGTGGAAATGAAAACAATTTTGAAAGCAAGTTGTTGTGTTTGCGAAAGTGCTCTCATGCTGGTAAGTAACATTGTACACGTGTGTCACTTTTCAGTTGTAGTATTTGGCTTAAACCATTCTGTTTTACCTTCCATGCTACATGCAGTTGAGCGTTAGCCCCTGGTACTTTTGGTATTCCAATGTATGAGTTGATGTAGAAGATGAAGGGATCAAAATTTCAGCCCAAATTAAAATAGCAATACCTATGGATTAAAGTTAAAGATAAAACATTTTGTTCTTTCTGACTGTTCGCATTCCAGCATCACAGATTAATGTGGACCGGAAACCAGCCGCAGAAACCATTTGCGTTTTCCAGTGGAAAACTGACATTTGATCCTGCTACAGTACTGGCCGCAGGAATAGCAGCATTACATGTGTGTATCATGCGTGTAAATCCGCCATATTGCGCGCAATTTACACGCAAATTACGTGCGCATTACGCGCAAGTAAAAGAAATACATGAAAGTGCGAGAAATAATTACACGCAAATTCTTCACAGTGCGTGTAAAATTTTACACGCAGAGTTTCGCGTAAAGGAGGACAGAGTATTTAGTGTTGTACTTCAAATTACTGGCAGTAATTAGTGGCTTTTTCTCGAAGGAGAATGTTGCATGTCTTAAAGCACTACTGGTTTCTGAAGAATTTATACAATTTCAACTTTACATTTCAACATTTTCACGAAAAGTGTCCACTTTGGTTGACTATTTTCAAATACTTGGTTTGAATGCAGACTATTTTTGCTGGCACATCTGTCGTCTGAATATCACGAGTTGGCTGGCTCACCATTTGTTTGCATTTTGCTTTCATTTTGTGTATCGTTTATGGGTAGAAATTCATTTCTAAAATGAAAAGGCTGTGAGTGGGGTGATAAATTACTGCTGCTAAGGTGAACATAATTATTATAAATTGCAAGTAAAAGTAAGGATATACCTCGGTGATTTCCCATTTCATTTTCCTTTCACTGCTCACCTGGCGGTGAATGAGCGTGCCGCCGATCTATTTTAGGATCATGCTATATGATTGATTTTTTGTTCGCCTTTTCAACCACCCACTTGATCTGAAAATAAGACAGAGATTTTTTTTGTGCCAATGGCTCATTACCATCGTGGTATAAAGGATTAATGTTTTGGCGCAAAGCTAGTCTGCCAACGTAAAAACAAAATATCCTCCCATCATCAATGAACTGTGCTGGGGTTTGAAACATTCGCTGGTCTTTTGAATACTTCATTCCACGCAGCATCTAATTTTACCTGCGAAATACACCGCGATACGCTGGATTTTTCTGTTTATCCAGAGAAAGAAGTGTTTTTTAAAATTTTTCCATCTGCCAAATGAAATATGATCACTCGTTGCCTAGCACGTGACATAAATCTTCCATCGATAAAATGTTTTCCATCGCTTTCCGTTCCATACATCAAGGCATCTGTTGAAGTACTCAACAAAAATTGAAGGGCTGGGGGCATAAACTGCCTATGTGGAATTTTCGGCCGTTTTTTAT
>JAEMWC010001349.1:17500-50000 GCA_016490735.1 Pachyseris speciosa | reverse complement strand
ACCGGTGGAAGCTGACAAAAGTAAAGTTCACGATCATTGTGCAATCACCCGCCATATTGAAAATTTCGCTCATTGAGTAACTGCTGACCACTAGTTATGCAGCATACGTTTTACAAGCAAAATATGTACAACATATTTCTACAATAACCCATAGGGATGAAAACAATGTGTCAAATGTATATGCTTACGCTGCATTTAAAACTTATTTTTGTGAATTCAAGACAGAAATGAATCTTTTACTTTGTCAAAGACAACAAGACATACTCCGGCGTGAGTACTTACATGACCGATAAACAGATGTTCGTATTGTCTTTATATTACAAGTTTTAGTTTGTTTTGCAATCGCATAATCCAGTCCAAATGTTGTGCTTGCACAAAACTGCAAATATTTGTCCCATAGTGAAAATAATGCCCACGATATTGATATTAGGACTTGACTATGACCAGGAGAGACATTTAGCGGACGTATTAAATTTCGAAATTTGTGCAGAACGGCCGTAAAATGAAATAAATTTGTTGACTGTAACATTAATGAAAATCACATCTTTCCTAGCCTTCCTTGTGCTAGACACCATCACAGTGGGCTAGATGCTTGCGCTCTATAAGGAAAACAACTGTTTGAATGCAAGTACAATATCCTGGAGATCATTTTACATGCGCCGAATCGAATTGACAAATTAAGTGCATGTAAAATGCGACGTCTAAATCAATTAAATGCGACACATTTCAATTTGATGCGAGTCAGTCGAATATGCGACTGAACTTCGACAGTTGATTTAAACGCCGCATTTTACATGTGCCGAATTGAATTGAAATTATGTTAAATAATTTATGTTTGCTCGAATGGGAATTTAAAACACGTCACTCGCACTCAGCAATTTTATTCCGCAAAACAATGCGACGTTTAAATCAAATCAGCCGAACGTATTCATTCGAGTCGACTAAAATTAGTATTTGATTCAGCGCATGAAAAATGCGACGTTTAAACCAGGCCTTAGCACTGATTAGCTCTTGATTTGCAAAATGCCATCTGCAATTACCAGTGTAAGGCAAGGCTCGTATACTTTCGCCTTCCCTTTTTTTTTACATCTTTGCGGTAAAGAATCCCTATAGTGTCATTGTCATCATCGCGCCACTGTATTTCTCCTTCATACCATCCAGGCTTAAACACCGTTCCATCCAGCTCCTTTTCTGTCCATAAGACCATCACCTTGCTTCCAACTGAAATGCTGTCGCCTTCCTTGCTGCTAAACGATTCTTTTATTTTCTGTGGAACTTTCGGCCGATACCGTTGTGAGGACATTGGATTGCCAAGAAGGCTACCTTTTTAACCAAGAGGAAATATCTCAGATTATCCACAGCAATTGCCAACTGTCCAGTTTAATAATCCCTTACGCCTTGGTTGATGACAACACATTCACATTTATTTTTGAAACACTAGAAAACTTAACCTATATTTGCGTGTGCGAGACCAGCGTTTCACAAGCTTGCGTGAATGAGATCAAAACCAGAAGGCCAAGTTTAGAGATTTGTTGGAATGTGAACCATACACCATAACGGTAAACATTTGAACTGGAAACAGTTTCAGTATACAGTAGATTGAGTTTTGTTATCGATCGTGAAATGTATGATGGAAATAAAAAAATGAATTAAAAGTTACTATTATCATGATTTTTTGAGGTATTGTAATCAAATCCCGACACTTAACCCTCTACCTCTCCCTGATTCTACCAGTTCTATTGGCAAATGTGCGTCTGATTAAGGAGATGAGCTCCTGGATAAATAGTTATTTAGAGGAAGAAAAGCTATTTAGAACTAAATGTTCAAAACACTTGGCTGCGCATAAACAGTTTTGAATGAAATAGCCCATCAAAAAGGCACACTGCAGTAATCCTGTAGCTCTTCCAGACCTCTATTTTCATTCGTCCGTATGGCCTGTAGCTTTCTTTGTTATCAGGGCTAGGAGCATTGTTTAGAACTGTTGTATCAGCTATTGTTTCGTTCACCAATCACAGACCGTGTCTGGAAAGCTACAAGCTTGCCGCACACCGGCGTGAAATACAAAATCTGTCAGGCGTTCTCTTTGGAAACGAGAGACTGGTGCGAGCTTTTAGCATGCAACAACACATCGTCGACAATCGGTAAAGCCGCGGCTACACGATGCGATTTTTGGAAAATTGTCCCGTCGCCGGCGCGCGATGAAAATCACCCGTGTAGCCACCCTCACACAGGTGATGCGACGGCTCAAAAAATCGCAGAAAAAGAATCGCGAAAAGTTAAACTCATTCAATTTCTCGCGATTTTTTTCTTGCGACTTTTTACCTGTTGCGTTGCCAGTTCAAGGGTGGCTACACTTGCGATTTTCATCGCGCGCTGGTGACGCGACAAAATTGAAAAAATCGCATCACCGGCGCGAGCGAAAAATCGCTCGTGTAGCCGTGGCTTAAGAAACACGGACTTGGTTATCTTTTATTTATCAATCGGCTAATTCATCAACTTTAAGGCCTCTTCGATGTGGAGCTTGCTGCACAACCCATCTGTATGACGCTTACTTCTGCCTCCTGCTTCTGTGGTCAGTTCGTGCTTGATTTACAAACTAGGAAAGTTAACAGGTCAGTGATTTCAAGCGAAGCTTTCGCCGTCTTCCCTCCAGAAATTTACTGAAGTCAGAGCTGTTAATTCCCCCCCATGCCTTTGGAATTCCAAACTGTGTTACCCCCCTCTCCCTCGGAATTCCAAGATGCCGCCCGTGGTATGGTATGGATATTTTCTGGAATCACCCATTGTTAATGCCTGATGTATTTACCGTGTTTTTAAATAAAGATGATGATGATGATGATGATTGCACCTCAGAGCATACATATCCCCCCCCCCATGCCGCTTTGCTGCACAGTTCCACTGACGTGGCGTGTTAATGCTCTGGCTACTCTGCATTTTCCCCCTTTTGCTTTTCCCCATTTTGAAAACCCTGATGTATCCACAGGTGTAATTGTTGTTCTTGTTGTTCGCCATTCATACTCCGAGATGACCATGACATCGGGTAGCTTACTAAGTCAAATTTTGTTTGTCTGGAGGTGGCTGATGAGACCAATCTGGGTGTGGAACCTACGTCCGCAGGTGTTGCACATGTGGGTAGGTTGATGGATCTGTGAAGAGGCTGCTCTGTCCTTTCACGTCTGTTGCTTTTCTACGGCTGCTCTGATCCTGTTGCTCTCTGCTGATCATGCACCATTGTAGATGAGACCACGCCAGGTAGGACGGTCGGAGGGGAGGGACTCCCATGCATCAACGTCAATTGAGAAGTCCTTGAGAGAGGTCTTGAGAGTGTCCTTAAACCTTTTTCTCTGCCCACCGACTTTGCGCTTGCCTCGGCATAGCTCCCCGTAGAACAGCTGTTTGGGGATGCAGTTCTCTGCCATGCGTGTGACGTGTCCTGCCCATCTCACTTGAGCATCGCACATGATGGTAATGATGCTGGAGATTTCTGCACGCTGAAGGACTCCAGTGTCTGATGTTGAGAAGGTTTCGAAGGCATCGGAGATGGAAATGGTTCAGTTGTTTTTCATGGTGTCTGTATGCAGCCCATGTTTCACAGCCATACAGTAGGGTAGTGAGGACAACAGCTCTGTAGACTTTGAGTTTGGTGTCCAGGCGGATTCATCTCTTATCCCAAACTGTTGCTCTAAGTTGCTCACAAGAGCTGCTGGCTTTTGCAATCCTGTTGTTTACCTCTGCATCATTATTGGCTGTGTGTGATAGAGTGCTGCCCAGGTAGGTGAAGTTTTCGACTGACTTCAGGTTCTGCCCTTTGACAGGTGTAATTAAAATACGCACAGATCACAAAGTAGAAAATGTGTGAATAATTTTTTACACAAGTATCTGTGAGTTAACTTGAAGGTTATTTTGGACCATGCAAACTGAAGATGCTTGAAATGTAATGTAATTTAAATCTTAAGATACAATTTGACCAAGTTAACATTTGTAGATTGCGTGGTAGTTTGTTAGACAAAGTGGTTTTAATTATGCAAATTAACTTTGAGGCACCCAAGGTGGGTCATTTCCTGGCTTTTGACCGGTCAAGAGGCTTTTTCGATGTGCTACAACTCATTTCAACTGTTCTGAAAAAAAGTCTGCAGCACATGTTTCACACATGTAGAAGGTGGCCTTTACATTGTAGTTCATTAAAATGTGTCTGAAGTGTAGTACTGGGAATGATGATTCACAGTAGAGAGTTTATCTCCGATGATTTATGGAAACTGGACTCGCAAACATTAGGTATGTGTGAATTGGTGCGAACTCTTCAAAGGAAATATCAAAACATGTTTAATTCCTAGCTATATCTTGTAAAACGCATGTTACATTAAATATAAAAAATAAGTTTGGGCCAGCTCCTCAAAGCTTTCAGCTAGTAATACTCAGCAACAGCTTGCCCAAAGAGCATTAGCTGTTTTTTCCATTTTCATCTTACCCACCCTGGTAATGGCCTTCAAAACTTGATCCATGGTTCCATCACTGTTGTGTCCTGCATTGTGTGACTTTCTGCTTCAGACTGGGACAGGTGATTTCACCATCATCATGTCCTTTGCAGTAGGACATAAATCCTCGGCATTCAGGTCAATTAATTAGGGGGCCAAAATTAACTTCCATTGTGTAATACTCCATTCTTCTGATATGCCGAGTTCAACAGCGCTACAACCAGTGTAACAAGCCAAATTAAACAACAGTTTTCCTCACAAAACACACACCTGTAGTTTATTCATCCTTCTGCTCTCAAACCTCTCTAAAACAGAGATCTTATTACAACCACCTGGTAGTCACACAACAAGGCATAATGTAACAAAAATAATGTCACATTCTTACAAAGGAACAAAACTAGATTCACTGAAAACATTAGTGCCACCATTAGCTGGGTTTGAAAACAAACAAAATCTTAGTCCATGTGCCCAGGCTGGTTTCCTTTGTGTCCAGCATGGTCTTCATTCAGCATTCTCAGCAGTGGCAGGCACCCTTTCAAGTTCCTTAGCTGCTGCTGTAGACTTGAATACGTGCTGCTTGGTCAACATGCACCCATAGTGGTTACTCCATCTTTGCCAGTCTTACCCTCTGCTAGCCAGTTATCAAAGCTTTGCCTCTGGTACTTCTTTAGTCTGTAAACATGGACGGCCACTGGTTTTGACCGAGGCCATTTCTGTATTCTGTGGATGTACAGTAGTCATCTAGGCGACATGTCACCAGGTACAGCCCCTCCCAGGGCCTCTGTAACTTTGCTGTTCTCCCTAACCCTTTCTTGCACATATAGCTAGGGTTATTTATGTACACACACACACACACACACACACACACACACACACACTTAAAGCCACAGTTCCGCGCCTTGTTATCATAGTGCTGCTTGTGCCTTTCACTCCCTAACCTCAAATTCCTGTGAGCAAACATATGAATTCTATCCAATCGGGCCTGTAGACATTGGACATACTCAGTCTTGTTCTGGCCACCACTTTCTTGCTCAGGGCGTCCAAGCTGAAGGTCAATTGGAAGGTCAATCTGCCGCCCAAACATCAACTCACCTGCATAAAGGAGGTAGCTTCTTGCACAGGGGAGCGATTAGCCATCATCAGAATAGGCAAGTGACTATCCCAATCTCGTTGATTCTCCACCACAAACTTGGATAACATGCCCTCTATAGTCCAGCTGAAGTGCTCAATCATTCCATCTGACTGTGGGTGGAGTGGAGTGGTCCTGGTCTTGTCCATCCCCAATGTCTTGCACATTTCTTGAAACACTTTTGATTGGAAGTTGCATCCCTGATCAGAATGGATCTGCCTTGGGATGCTGAAATGAACCGTGAGCTCTTCAACCAACACCCTTGCTACGGTGGTGGCCTCTTGATTGCGAATTGCATAGGCTTCTGTCCACTTCAAAAACTAATCTCCTATGATGAGTATGTATTATTTTGTTACCATGGTCTGACTCAGGTAGCGGTCCCAATATGTCCAGTGTCACTCTTTCAAGGGGGGGACCAACAATGTAGTTCCACAAGGGCGTTTGGGATGTGTGGGTTGGTCTCTCCCTGGAGGCGCACAGATGGCATGCCTGACAGCAATCTTTCACACAGGCCAATAGAAAAAACTCTTTCTAACATCTTGTTGACACCTAGGTGTCCCACAGTCTCCTTGGTGTGGAGTTCATGGAGGATTTCATTTCTGAGAATGGAAGGTTTAACAAACTGCCAACGAACCTCAACTCCTTCTTCTGATTCCCACCACCGGCAAAGAACATTCCTATGTAGGGACTACTGACTCCAGTGAGTCTTGATGGGTTTGTTTTCCATTGAAACATCCTCACATGCCGGACAAGAAGAGCAAGACTCCTTCCATAAGGTAATCTTCCTTAGGTCACCATCGGTCAGGGGCACCCAACGATAAGTTTCGGTAGATATCTGTTCGGTGGAGGGTAGTTCGCCTAAGGCTTTCGGCGTCGATTAAAGAGTGTACTCGGATTTTCGTAAGTAAAACGTGGCCTAAAAGATTCGTAATGTGGAAATCATAACCCCTGAGATTTTCGGAAAGGTCGTTATTGCTGTTTATGGTAGTAAAAAACGTCAGCTAGCATTTTCGGAAAGAAAAAAGGTTCCCTAGAAAGTTCATTTCAGCTAGTATTTTCTCAAAGAAAGATTTTGTGCCCTACAATTTTCGGGCAATTAACATTTCAGCTAGCTAGGGAATCTGAACAGATCAAAATTTTCTAGCTAACCAAAACATCACTTTAGACAGACTTCAAACACCATAAGGTACTTAAAAATGCCTTTCTATAGCTTTTGGCTGCCCCTGATCGGTGACTTGGCTAGCCCGTAGGTTACATAATTATGCTGCCCATAACAGCAAAGGCTTTCATGGAGCTGGAATGTCTGCTAGGGAACTGTTGGCTTTCAAATGAAGGGTTTGGAGCTGATCGATGAAAGGACCGGCTATCCCCATCTGTGGTTTTGTCTGGGCCTTGGGATGCAACCTTGAATGACTTCTGTGATTCCCAAATCTGTGGCTGATGAGGTATCTCCACTTTGCTTGGCATGGTCACAGTATCAGCAATCACTGCATGACCTTATCAAAAAAGCTTCAGCAATCCCATGGCATATACCAGAACGGTGTTGGATGTTAAAATTAGAAGTTCCCAGTAGCTCAAGCCACCTGGCAAGTTGGCCTTCCGGATTTTTTAACTTAAGCAGCCATTTAGGGCACCGTGGTCTGTGCAGATGAGGAACTGCCTTCCACACAAGTACATGTAGTGGTGGTAGATCTTTACCGCCACAACAACTGCTAAAAGTTCCTTGCAGTTCATGCAATATTTTCTCTCGCTGTTGCTTAGTAACTTGCTGTGGAATGCAATCACCTTCTCTTCTCCCCCTTGGACTTGAGATTGTACTGTGCCAAGGCCAGTGTTGCTTGTGTCTGTATCTAAGGTAAACAAGCCATCCACTACAGGGAAGGCCAAAATGGGAGCTGTTGTCAGCAATGTTTTAAGCTGGCAAAATGCATCTTTGCACTCTCTGGTCCACCAGAATTCTCTTTGGCCCTCAGTAAGGTTGTTAAGAGGTCTGGCAATGTCAGCAAAACCACAAGCAAAGTGCCTGTAGTAAGAACAAAGGCAAATCCTTCACTTGTGGGGAAGGCCAAGTATGTACAGCCTTGATCTTCTTGGGGTCAGTAGATATACCATGATCACTCATCACATGGTCAAGTAAAGGAACGGATTGCTGGAGGAGGATGCACAACTTTGGGCTTAATTTGAGGCCTGCATTTTGTAACCACTGTAGGACGGTGCTGAGTCTCTCAATTGCTTATCTGAACTCTCGACCATGGACTATGATGTCATCTAAGTAGAAAAGGCACACCTCCCATGGTAGCCCATACAACACCTTTTTCATAAGCTGCTCAAAGGTCACAGGGGCATTACAGAGACCAAAACTCTTGGCTGATCTAGCCTGTGCAATGCTGGGGAGATAAGTAAGGCTCTGCCCATACTCTTACCTTACCCACAATGGTGGGGAGGTAAGTGAGGCTCTTGTTTTTATGTGTACAACCCCAAGTTGTGAATAGCTTGCCACAGGGATGTGCCCCACCCCACCCCACCCCCCCCCCCCCCCCACCCCCAATTTATGCCATTTATTGTCTGTGTATTTTATTTTGTACATATTGCTGTATTGGGTGACTTTTAGGTCGATTGTCAATTTACAGAATAGTGACACTAATGAAGCTTTTACTGAGCGGTAAAATGCAGTTAATGGAATGTGACCCTGTGGGGGTGGTGGGTCGGGCAAGTCAGCCCACTCATAAGCTTAGGTCTACACTGTGAAAGCCTTATTCATGAATGAATGTACTCTATTCATAAGTTTAGGATAGAAGCCTTTCATGGCTAGAAATTGGTAAAGTGTGTTGCAAGAATATCTGCAATTATATCTTACCTCTGACTGGATTGGTTCTTGTTTCTGTGAGCTCTTTTGATAGTGAGCAATTTGCCACATTGCATCTGCATTGTGTATAGTTACTGTAGAACTTTACCTGTTGGTCATAGTTTCAGTCACTGTCTTGCTATAAAAGCTAATGAATGCCACATCAGGGCATCATTCAAGTTGTATTACACAAAGGTCAACATTGTAACATTTTGTTTCCCATCCTCCCTCCCTTTGGAGGAGGTTTGTTGAGATACATGTACATGGTAAGCCTCAAGCCCTGGCTTGTGCTTCAGTATGTCTGCATAGTGACTTCCCCCAAGCTGTTGGCATTGCTTGTGTCTTGCCATCTTTTTTGCTTGTATCTTGTCCAAACCAGCCCGTGCGGTGCTGGGGAGATGAGTAAGGCTCTGCCAATTAATACTCTTCCCTTACCCACATTTGTGGGGAGGTAAGTAACACTCTTCTTGTTTTTATGCATACAACCCATGCCAAAGTTGCAAATAACCTGCCACAGGGATGTGTCCCTCCAATTCAGGCCATATTATTGTCTGTGTATTTTCTTTTGTGCATATTGCTGTATTGCGTGACATTCAGGTTGATTGTCAGTTTACGGAATAGTGACATAAACAGCTTTTTGTTTGAATGATTGTGCCTACCAAAGAAAAACATGTTTAAGCCAGAGTTATATTTTCAGATTCTGTAGTTTTGTGAGCTTCACAGTGATGTCATTTTTTTTAGGGTTTTCTTTAAGCCTAGTGGACACAAAGGCGATTTCGTAAAGTTGCTTCCGGATGTTTATGGTAAACCTCAAATATTACTTATAGGATTATATTAATGAATGTCCTATATTGTTTCTTTAGCTGGTGATATCTGTAGTCTGCCCAAACACCCTGGCCTTTGTATGGGATATTTTCCACGATGGTTTTATAACACCAAGAAAGGAATATGTGAATCTTTCATCTATGGTGGCTGCAATGAGAATGCCAACAACTTTAAGACGAAACAGGAATGTGAGCAGTCTTGTTCAGGTAAGAGGAAATGTAAATTCCTTACTCTGGTGAGACTTAAATTTGACTACCATAGTGCAATAATTCATGTACATAGTTATTGCTTTCACTAAGATTTGAAATACAGTACCGGTTAAAGGTAAGTTGACAGTCTCTTTCGAGTCTCGATTCTCGACTCAATCCTCGATCCTCGATTCCTGCGAGTTTCGAGCATCGAGGATCGAGGCTCAGCCATTGAGAATCGAGTCGAGGATTGCGTCTCGCAAGATCGGAGATAATGAGCTTCTCGCTTGGCTGATCACTCGATAGACCTCTCGAGCAAATTGGGGATGACATCTTGAAAAGCAACTTCAGCTACTCGAAGGAACGCAAACGATGCAAGAGTAGTTGTTCAGTACGCGATATGTTTCTAAATGTGATTCAACCTCTTTGACAGATGGGCAGATTCGCAGAAATCAACGCTTGAGAAAGAACAGAATGGCCAAGGACTGACCACGCCACTACAATATCTCCCAATAAGTAACAGATGTTCGATGAATAAAACTTGGCCGACTGAGCATTGCATGTTTTTGTCACAGACACGCATAATTTTAAGATGAAATTCGATATGCATATGTCTCAATACATGTGTCCACTAATGGTGCTTGTTCGTAACTTTATTTCGTTGAAATGGGATTTTCTTCGACCGTTCTTAGGAATAAATTTTACAGTGTAACTCCTCCAAACTTGAAACACAAATGTGTGTAATTCGTTGTGGTATGCAAATTTTCTGTTCTCATGCGCGGTGTCTGTCAAGTCTATTTTTATTCAATGTTTACTTTGCGCTATTTTTGGCCGAAGAGTGAAGATCATCTCAGCGACGTTTCTATCCAAATTATACACGTTTTTCACTTCGGATGTTTCCTCTGAGTTTTACTAGTGTTCCATTGAACGTTTGTCAATTTATTTATTTCAAAGGCGATGAGCGATTTTCGAAGTTGGCCTCGTACATACGATAAGCTACCATGTCTTGTTTGCGTCCTCGTGGTCGATGAGCGCGGGTTTGTCGAAACTTGTTTGATCAATCACGCCAGCCTTGAATTCCTTACGCTTGCCAGCGACTACACTATTCGCTGGCTAGCGACTACACTATTCGCCTACTTGTACACTGTGCATTTTCGTCGACAAATAGCCTGCTTTCTCGAAATTTTGATCGCTTTTGATAACAGTGTCCGCGATGAACCGCAGTGATCTTGATTCGTTGCGCTTATGAACGAGCGGCCATATGAACGGTTTAAAAATGAGCATCGGAATTTTTATGTAGAAAAGCACAACGCTGTGACCTCAAAAGAAACTGAATGTCTTTTGACCTTGCTTTTTTTTATGCAGTATGCGATATTTCCTCGAGAAGTACACTGCGTCCTCAAAACCTAAATGACTTTTGACAGTATTTGTCACCGCGCTGTCCTTTAGCTTGAATTCGTTGCGGAATTGAATTCGTTGAATTCGTCGAACGGAAATTGTTGTAGTGTCTATGTAAGTGTCCATACAGAACAACTGTGTTCTTTCCTCAAGAACTCGGAAAGTCGAATCGCACACTTGATGAATCGCGTACTTGAATAGAGTGCTTCCTGCGAGAATCGAGTAACAAGGATCGAGTTGAGTTTCGAGTGAATCGAGTCTCGATTCTCGACTCGATCCTCGATTCTTGCGAGGATTGAGTCGAGACTGTCAACTTACCTTTAACCGGTACTGTACATGGCTAGATAACGTTAGCACCTGGTGGAGGTTGGGGGATCTGGGGGAATGCTCCACCAGAAAATTTTTGATATTGGGAAACTTAGAAATGCCATTTCCAGTGATTTGAGAGAATATTAACACCCAAGCATTCACTGCTTTTTTTGTTAGATCCAGATAGTGCAGTGTTTGCAACTACTTGGCCTTTAAAATCTGGCACAAATTTTTGAGATTTAGTATTTTGCAAAATATTTTTCAAGCTATAAACTATATGTTAAGAAATAGGGTGCATTGCTTTCCAAGAGTTGGTGGGCAAGGACTGCCACTAAGTTGAGAGGACAATTTTTGCTTTTTTTAAGCAAATACAGTACCGCCTGAAAGTATTGACCCCTTTTCCTCTTCTTTGCCGCGTGACCTCCTCGCGACTTTCCCTCGGTATTCCCGCGGCAGGCCGCTTTTTTGCCGAAGGAACTTTTCGGTCAGGCTCCAAAGTTGCTGCGGGAAAGTTAACCGAGGTAATAAAATACCGCGATCGAGTTTGAATAGGCTTTTGTTTCCTTTGTGTTTCAAGTGACAAAGTAGCATTTAATGTCACAGTTCCTACAGGTATTCGTAATAATAGAGACTACAATAACAAGACAACAAAAGACAATGTTTGGCGTAATGGGGGGAACACCACTCCGCAATTGGCGTGACAGATGACTTCGTAGCGTGACTAAAAGCCTAAACTTATCTCCCCAGCGCTCTTAAAGACCGGCGCTGGATCGTACAAATTGTAGGCTGGTACAAAAGTAAATCAACGCGATCTAAAAGCCTAACTCTCCACGGCACTACAAGCTGAACCTCCGGCCAGCATCGTGCTATAATGGAGTGTAGGCAGTAAAAGAAGCTCAAGCCTCCTTATCTCCTCAGCACTACGAGCTGACTCCGCCGGCACATGCTGGAGCGGACAAGAATAAAGGCAGATAAAGAGCATAACATAGCATAACATGAAAAAACAAAGCTTGGGGTAGTCGCTGCAAGACTTAACCGAAAGCGAATACTGAGAGGTGAACCCAAATTTTATTAAATACAACAACAACCTCCAAAGGGAGGGTAGGGTGGGAATAAAAAATGTTTCTAACGTAAAGGTACTTACAGTAGCTAAAAGAGCTCAGAGAATGGCACTTTGGACCGTGCCAAGACTTTATATATACATACATACATACATACTTTATTTGAACAGCTCCCTGTCTAGGGCTCTTCCGCCGTCAATACTGACAACTAATTACATGAATATATCATAATATGCTAAAACATTTACTAGAAATTACAAATTTAACAAATAATTACAGACTTTAGCCTTAAACCTTTTTACATCAGAAGTTTGCTTAATCTCGTTTGGGAGGTTGTTATACAACTTTGCACCCTGAAAAGCAAATGATCGTTGCCCTGTTTTTAATCTACAAATTGGAAGGTCTAACTGTCCACTGCATCTAGTGTTTCTGCCGTGAATCTTCGAACGCTGAATAAATTTTCCAGTGAGATAGCTGGGTATCTGGTCATGAATACACTTATATATAGACAGATGTCTAGAACTAAACCAATGGCGATTAATGTACCATTGAATACAAGAAGCTTGTTCAATCCTCAGGGAGACATGAATAGAGCTGTAGTTATAACTTAAGCCATACAAAACGAATGATATATATATGTAGCAGACAGTATTGCAACATAGATACAGAAATGCCATTGTATTTAGTATGAATGTACATTCATGTCTGGAAAGCCAGAGTATGAATGTGCATTCATGTCTTGTTACTCGGGATACTGTAAGTATACCGAGTTATAAAACGTGTCAGATTTCAGTCTTTTTTTTTTTTTTTTTTTTTTTTTCCTGTGCAGCAAAATGCACAATACAATTACGTTCTGGTGTTTGGATTGGCCAATGCACAATAGCAGGCACGTGGCGGTGTGTTCATTGGTTAAAGCAAACCACATAGTCCAAAGGTCGAAAGGCTAACATCACGCGACGGTTGTTTACAAGTTATGCAAATTAGTCGTGTTTGAGTTGTGAAGCTAGATATTTTAAGACAGCACAGTCTGTCCCCGTGAAAAGGTTTGCCGAGTGTTAAGAAAAAGTTGGAAGCCTCGCACGTGTAATCGATATCACAAGTCGAAATCGAATGCTGTGACAGAAAAGGTACAGATTTGCACAAAGTTGTTTTCGTAATGTGATACCTTCGATTTAATACGTGACCGCAAGTGAACTCTCAAGGTTAAATAATCCACTTCGACCGCGGAACAAATTTTCCTGCACATATCTTTTTAAAGTTGTGAAACTGGATTTTAATACAGTACAGACTGTCCGTGTGAAAAGGTTTGCCGAATTTAAGACAATGTTGGAAGCCTCGCACGTGCTGTGAGTATCGACTCGAATTAGAACGTTGTGACAGTTCTATATTTAGATAATCGCAAAGTTGTTTTGATGTAATTTGATCCGGGTTATACCACAACTCAACAAGTTTGCGAATTTTTGGTTTTCACGTGCGTCAGAAAAAAAACTAAAATTAAACATTTAGATTTTTTGCCTTCATCAGGTAAATGACATTTAAGCCAAGTAACACGCTTTGTTTTGAAAATAGAGCAGTTTGAATTTCAAGTGCTTTTTACAATGCGTGACATCTGGACATGTCACATACACGGAAACGATTCGCCTTGTGTTTTCAAGTTTGTTTTCAAGCTTCGCAGAGAGAAAAAACTCCAGATGTTGCCACTTAATCTAGAAGTAAACAACAAGGAATATTGATGGCAACTCTCAAAACGGTTTAACGAGCTTTGCTCGAACGTGAACAAAAAGGTCTTACGTGAACCCAAAACGGATAGTTTCGAGAATCAGAAGCGTGCGTCCGGCTTCTGGAACAAAAAAGTATCCCGAGTTAACGCTCATAGAGCGTCTTGTTTGCATTATGCAATGCTAACAAACTAACGTGACAGTAGAACAAAGGCTTAACATGTCACGCTCCATTAACTGCATTTTACAATGTTGTTGTAGAACTCTACTAAAAGTTTTGGCAGGAAATCTTGAACAGGAAGGACAGTCACATAGATCTATCAGCTTTTTTGATACATGGGCAGAAATAATTCTGCTGTTAGAATCCGACCACAAATAAAATTTTTGGAGAAATATTTTGATTGTAAATTATTTTAATATTAGCGATTGTAGCGACTATTTTGAATTGAATCTTCGAAGCGTATTTATGCTTGGCGCACTTGCGTGGAGTTCTCCGTGATGAATTCTCTGTGATGTTCCCGCTCCAAAGTGAAAATTTTCCCACCGCAGTCAAGCGAATATTCATTTCCAGTCCTCGCAAGAACTTTTGAAGGAGACAGCGCCCTCTGTGGTCGCATTGAATTGTGGGCATAAAAACATCCTTTCGAGCGCGTGCAACACGTCTGCAAACATCCGATATTTTTCGCCTAAGTCAAAACACAACTCTCCTTTCCGAATTTCTAGCATGGCAACCTTTGGCAAATGGGCCAAGACTCTCAACTGCGGGCCGCTTTTAAGACGAGAGTTGCTTTCAGACTGTCCCGCCTGGCTCAGTACTCTGTACTGCAAAACGCCGATTTGTTCCAGCGTTTGGCACGCACAGAGAAACACCACTGACTTCTTTCAGAAGTGTCTGACTTGCCGATCGACAGACTTAAATGACGTCCGTTTGACTACCAGGCTGGCGAGTTTCGATTAAATTTAGCTAGTAATCGACACCTCACAACCACGTAAGTTTCCTATCAATGAAACTTAAATCGATGTTTTAACCGCCAAATGTATAATATACGTCACACTATCAAACAATACTTTCCAAGTGTCATTCATTTCACGTGCCCTAAAGGTAATTCAATTCGCGCATGAATATTAATATGCAAGGGAATGAGCTGACTTGGGTTTTTTGCATACGTTATTTCTCAAAAACGAAGAGGAAATCAGCCAAAACAAATACAGAGCAATGTTTTATAACTGGAATGAAGTCCACATGCCAAATCTCAGTTTCTATTGAGCTCATCGAAAATCGACCAAAAACCGGGAGGACGTTCTTGCCCCGAGCCCTTCAGTTGTCCGTGAATTAAGTTTAGAAGGGAAGAAACAGCCAGCCGTGAAGAACACCTCAGCTGATCAAAATAAAATCAGCACGCATTGTAAGAAAAAACTAAAATTAAAAATTTTGAGGTTTCACCTCATAAGGTTAAAGACATTTTAAAGATATATCTGCTTGCATGTTTTCACCTCGGTAGCATGCTTTGTTTTGAAATTAAAGCAGTTTGAATTTAGATTTTTTTACAATGCATGACATCGTGGTTGCGTCTGGTTGCCGATTACGTGACAAATAGGCGCGCGGAGAACCAATCACGATCGAGAATTTTGTTATAGATACGATTACATTGCAAATCTCAGCCCGGGTTGAAATTTCATCCTTGGCATTAGGCCATCACAACTCACACCCCACCCCACCCCTGGTCAAGGGGGTGCGGGCTCTGGGAATGAGTTCGTTTATTTCATTGAAACACCATCATCAGCCCGGTCTGAAATTTGAATGTGATTACTTGAGATTCTTCAGCTCTTCAACCCGGGCTGAAATTTTCAGCCCGGTTTGTGAAACTGGGCTGGAAATTAAACCCCAGGGTGAAATTCAGACTGGGCTGAAATTCTCTTCATGTAATTACAAACTTCTTTTCAAGGAGATTTGTTGTGGAAGTCGAGGTGAAATCTCAGCCCAGACTGAAATTTGCCACATAATCAGGCCCTTCTTAGTTCCTTTACTTCTGTGTTATTTGTTCTCAAGAAATACAGCCTGGCAATTCACAAGTGAGCACCAGCCGGAGCTCTGGCTGAAGCCGGGTGTCATTGAACGCACTGCATACTTCACCTTTGTCCATAGAAATAATTAAGCGGCCGTCGCTTAGCGACGAGTCGCTTCTAGTAATACCCTTTTTTTTTTGTAGTTTTTTTTTGTCGTGGTGTCCGTCGAGAGGCCTGTGCTCCTCTTGGCCAGAGGCAGAAACAATGGCATAAAACAAGTTCCTACTAGCGGTGCCCGGACTTGAACTCGCGACCTTCAGATCCCAACCTCGGTCCCTTATCCGATTGCGCTAATGAGACATCTCTTGCGGTTACTAGAGAATTTTGTAGTAAATAAAGTCATTAGGTTGGTCACGCATCGTCTCTTTAAAAGCCTTTCAATGCTCAAGGGTTACAGAGGAAAGAAATGTTGAATTGAATTACTCCAATGTACATCCAGTAGGAAAGGAATTTATTTGAAAGCGTTTATTTTGAGCAGTATTTCACAACACCGATGACTTAATTCAAGCTATTCGGAAGACCGTAAATGTTTTTAAACTGAACTTGTAGATTTTGGTGGCCATAAAATACAGGGGTCAGAGTCAGATTTATACTAAATTCTTCGCTTTCTTCGAAGTTGAAGAGCCAGTGTTTTGTCAAACTTCGGCTGGCCTTGGTTTCTCACGTAGCGAATATCCATAGAATTGGCTCAGTACTTTTCCGTGTTACATTGCAAAATAGGTTTACAGCTTAAGCGTTGACAAAAGATAAAAGAAAAACAAGTGAATAGGAATAGAAAAAGAAAGAGATCAAAGAAAAAAATTCACGCTGTTGAGGCTTGAACCATCGACCCTAAGCTGTCATTACAGTACGTAAAGAGCGCACTAATCCACTAGGCCACCGAAACCTTCTTTAAACGCCTGATCGAATTTTAAATTCTTTATCATTCGGAGTGAGGAATTGACTGTCATGCCAACTGAAAGGTGACAAAAATTGAATTACGATCAACTTGAACTTATCCTGTGCATTAATCCAGCTCGGATGGTCAAAAAGGCCGCTTCTAATTCTTGCAGAATTTCTTGTTATTGTTATATTCGATACTAGTGAATGTACAAACTTCCATACTGAAGCACACTACTGTATTCTGTGCTAGCTTAAGCCTGCAGATTTATATGTGAGATGGTAATGATCACACCACATTCTTGCTATCCTGCATGCAGTGGCAGGTGCTAGAAACTGGAAGGGGGAAAGTGGGCATGTGCCGGGGCAAAGCATGGGGAGAGAGTGCGAAGTATGGCAGGAGGGAGCTAAGGAAAAGGAAGAACCTGTAGCAAAGTCATTGGTTTCGTCATTCTGCCCCCCTGAATTTAAAACATATGCAAGACTTCTCACTAAATGAAAATACAGGGCTGTGTTCTAGCAGTGTGCTACTGTAACTGGCCAAGGAAGCCACAGAAAAATTAATGTACTGCCATTTACTGTTCATTTGATTTCTTGTCAGCTGAACATATTTGTGGATTAGCTCCTCAACGTGGCCCATGCAAGGCATATCTACCCCGATATTTCTTCAACAAGACCTCGGAACAGTGCCACAAGTTTATTTATGGTGGTTGCCAGGGCAACAGCAATAACTTTCCTACTCTCGAGCTCTGCCAGCAGAAGTGCCAAAAACAAGGTAACACCGTACATGTAAAGGTTGGCTTATTCTGTTGATAATTTGAAAGCAGCACTTGCCAAATGAGAAAAGGTGTATATAGTCATGTTTAATTCTCAGCGAACATGGCATTAATTGCCTCTTTTAAGGCAAATGCAGATTTATTGTTAATACCATATCTGGTTGCTTGTCCCTCAAGGTACTATTGTATCTTGTAGTGGGTTCTGTTACACAGGGAAAAATTTGTAGGATATTCCATTGTCGTTGACCATACAATGTTTGATCCAATTCCCCTTCAATTATTTTGATTTTACACTAAGAATGTTTGCAGGATAGGAGTTTTAAATGTTGGAACAAGCTGCTTTGTAAGTTCACAGCTAATTTGAGACTGATTGTGATAATTTTGCAAATCTGCGTATGTATTTCCCAGAAAAATAACATGCCATTTTAATTGATTAGAATTGTCCTAACTAGGTTTCTTAACTGTTTGGTTAGTGCATGTTACATAAGTATCATAAACAAAGTAAATCAAGACTGAAACTGTTGTCCTTTTTCTTGCTTTCTAAGAAGCAAGTTTTTCAATCTAACAAATGCACCATTGTTTGGCATTGCATTTTTTGGCTGATTCCAAAAAATATCCATACCCATACCACGGGTGGCATCTTGGAATTCCAAGGAAGAGGATGGGTTTCTTGGACTGGAATTCTGAAGGCATGGAGGGGGTAACAAAGTTTGGAATTCCAAAGACATAGTGGGGTGGGGTGGGGTGGGGTGTTGGGGGGGGGGGGGGAGGAGCAGCAAAAGGGTTACTTGAAATTGCTGATGTGTTGACTGTTCAAGCATGAACTGACAACTGTGGATGTAGGGATAAAAATTGATTAGGCAGTGCTCCTGCAGATGAAAGTAGATTAAAGGTGGATTGTGCAGTGAGCCTCAGATGGAAGAGGTCTTTAACTTGATGAATTAGTCATTAGGTTCAAAAAATTAATACATTTCTTTCAATTAATACATTTCTTTCAATTTAAAATATTGTTGATTGACGATCCCATGTTGGACACAGGGTCAGCAGAGGAGTCCTATTTGACCATGTTTCCAGTTGTTGATTTGAATCACTGTACATGATCAAACTATGTACAAACGGTCGTGTTACACTGCTGTAGCTGTCAATACTGCTGTTGAAATCCTATCTGCAAGACAAAATCCACAAACCGTAATACCCGTGGGCTTATGAATAGTGGTGACTAACAGTAAAGAAAGAGACGAGATGAAAGTGATATTGGTCAAATTTTGAATAGCCCATAAATCACTAATATGCAAGCAAGCAGTTTGTTTGCATGGAAATAATATTCTCTTCCCAGCCTTAAAAAGAAATTAACCAGTAAGCTCCTGAAATTCAACTTTTGGGGAAGTATTTTTTAAGCGTTTTAGGTTCGCTTTTGTACAATCTCGACTGGAGGATACTAGTGACAGAAATGCATCATCAGTTGAAAGGAGATGCATTATGCACCAGGTCGGAAGTAATTTTCACAAGTAATTCGTAACTGCCATTTGAATTGCACAAAGTTGAGTGATTCAATCAGTTACCGCAGAAATCATGACTTATTAGAATCTCCCCTGGGTTGTATTAAGTTGATGCCAGAATCGAGAATGAAATGAAAATTCAGAAAATGAAAATTCAGAAAATTCTCATCAATTTCTTAGGAGCGATCTGTTTCCCACTTTCAATTTTTTTACTGTTGTGTCTGTTATCTTGTTGATGTCATTTTGAAATTGATTTTTCTTGGATCATGATGACAAGGTGGATGACCGGACAATTAGCTGTTTTGAGATTTGAATTAATAATAGTTGATTTAACATCCTCTCAGCATGCGGTAAGCGGTACACCAGCCAGAGCTTGACTTCCTTTACCGGTATGTTATGGTCCACATCAAACTAGTAACGTGGTGGTCAGTTTCATGCCTTGCCTCTTATTTTACTCTTGGCACTTTTTGCCTAATACAGAGAGCTTTGTTTTCCTGAGTCATCGGCCAAAAGGCAAAGGCCATTGTCGCAGATACATGTAGGCTTTCATCAGCAGCATGAGAGCAATGTAACAGTTGTAACAAATGCATTGTAACGAATGCATCAATATTTGCCACACGCGTCAACTTTTCCCTGCATTGTATTCAGGATACTCATTGAAAATGGACGGACTTTTTGTCATGCCGGTTTCCCTGTGTTAAATGATTTCTCCGTAATGTTTCTGAAGTGAAAATCTACCATACGCATAGTCCAAGCGGAAATAATCCCATCACCCAAAGGAACTTGTCACTTTGACAGCGCCCTCTGTGGCCGCAGTGAATTGTGGGAAAACTATGGCCACCAAACACAGACAACACTCTCCAAACATCAGAGATTTTAAGCCTTAAGTTCAAAAACACTCCTCTCGTTGGGGCTTGGATCTCGGAACATTGCTTAGAAGTACCGTCTAATTTCCCCACCTTCTCCAGAGAAACCTACAAAATCTTCAAAGAAACCTATGCATCGTAGTTTGTTTTCTTGTAATTTTTTGTTGTTCTGTGGTTTGTGAATTGCAGTCAATTCCTGTTGACTGCTCTACAGACGTTGATGTCAAAATTGCCTACAAGACGTCTTTTGCTACTTGTCTAATTTCTCCACCTTCTCCAAGTTTTCTTCGAAGTAATGTGTGCATCTTACTTTGTTTCTCTTGCAATTATGTTTGTTTTGTTGTGGTTTTCAAACTACAGTCAGTTCCTGTTGACTGCTCTAAACTATCAGGTTGGTACTCCTCTTTTTCTTTTCTATGGAAATTAATGTCAAAATTGCTCAGTAATTTTCTATCTTACTCAGTAACGAGATACGTTTCTTACTTGTCTACTTTCTCCACCTTCTCCAAAAATCATCGAACAAACAGGCATCGTGCATTGTTTTCCTGTAATGTTTTTTATCCGCTTTGAATTCCTTTATGCTCTCATCTGAAAGTTTGGACTCAAGAATGTTTTTTTTTCAAACATTTGCTATTGAATAGTTCATCTGTATTGTAAAACTCATTGTTTTCAATGCTACTGCTCAACTTTTCGGACACAAAATTGGCCAGGATTGGCGCAAGGAAAGCCATGCAAAGTACATGTACGTTGCTCAGTACCAGTAAAAAGAATTGTGGAGCTCCGCTTTTAGGTTTGGCTAAATCTATATACAGTCGAACCTTGACTATCCGGACTCACGTGGACTGAGCTGAACAGTCTGGATAATTGAAAATATGAATATTAATAAGCCAAAACTAAAACTGAACAAAAGGTTACAATAAGCCTAAACTTGCACCTGCAAAACTACATTGTATATCGCTAAGTTGGCAGGAAACAGGAGAAAAAGAGAAGTTTGTCTGTCCTCCTTTACATCGGACGCATTCCGCTTATCATGATGTTCAAGTCTATTTGTTTGTACCTTGTCAACATAATTATATCCTTTTAAAACTTCCGAATTGTTTTTCAGGTCAACCATTGATAACAATTAATAGTAAAATTGTAAAAAGAAAACAAAACAAAACAGACAGAGCAATAAAAAGAGAAACGAAAAAAATAGAAACTCTTGAAAGTTACTTCTGCAGCAGTTTGAACCTTGGTTTATCTGCATCAAAAGCACTCATGATGACCGCTACGCTATATTTGCCTAGCATAACTAATGAGGAGAATATAGTTTATTTATTGCAAAATATCTAATCTGACATTGATATCATCGATGGATTTAAATTCTGCTGAGTGTTTGAGAAAGAAAACGTTTATGGAATGGTTTAGGATTCATGATATGAACAGACAAACCGCCGAAATTACTCATTAAAGCATCTCTTGAGGAAATAAATGGAAAAGAATCGAAGGTTTGCTTTGAAAACATCTTTCGAGCATTCGTGCAGTTTCCCACGGCCTGTTACTATTTTTGCACGAAAGATGACTCAAGTCACATGCGCTGCATGTGAAGATGACCGAGCTTCTGTTAAATTCTTCTGTGCAGTGGGTCATGTTGGACACGTGCATTGGGAAAATCATGACTCGTCGCTTTTCAAGCACGAGTAAATACTGAACAAGTGGAGCATGAAATTTCACTTAGAAACAAAGAACACCTGAGCAAATCATGAAATGCATTGCAGTAGTATGGCGCATGTGAGCTCAAAACACATACAGATTTGTGTTTTGAAGTGAAACAATTGAGTTTTAACTGGAATTTCATAAATTAATTTGAAGGGGAAAAGTTTTGCTGCGGATCTTACGTAGCTAATTAATATTCATGAAAAACTGAGACCAGCTAAGCAAGTCCGGATAATCGAAAAATCCGGATAATCAAGGTTCGGCTGTATTAATATTATATCATGGATCCATTAATAGTGTTCTCATTTTGCTGCTCTTATTATAGTAATGTGCTTTTTGGTCGCCAACCTTCTGTTGTGACAATAGTTTTTTTTTGCCATATTACATGATTTTAATGTGAGAGAGTTTTTTTAACAAGGCTTTTAAGTTAAGTTTTTTTTTTTACATAAAATACATTATAGATAAGATATTAATAAGTTTTAGTTGCATTCCCTCTTTAATTTGTTCACTATCATTGATGTGCAAATACAGAATACTAGGGCATTGAGAAGTGACATAATTTTGTAATAAATTAAGCAATAAGAAGACATCAAAGACACCTGTGTGAATTACCTTTAGTAAGCATTGTCTTTGATATTGAATGTACTATTTTATTTGCCTTTCAGTTGTTGCTAACCAAACCATCAAAGGTATATATTATGATATATATGTGCTGCAAAAGGTCATAGGTAAACACTGTGTTATTAAAAAGTGTTGAAGGAAAATGAAGCATTTTTGAAAAACTACACTTAAAACAATTTAGCAGTGAAATTAAAATAAATGCTCCAAGTCATCTTTTCTTCGATTCAGAGTCATCAGAATACCAGGCATGCAAGTCCAACAACCGTTAACACAATTGCCTTGCATAAAAAATCCATGCTAATATGCTGGATAGGAACCACTGCCTGGTCGGCTCAGTTGGTAGAGCACCAGACTGCTGGGCTCAAACCCCAGACCAGTAACTAGGGGCTTAAAATAACACTGTAATTTTTGTGCTGGCTGTGTGCTCAACATTCAGTTCAGTGATCATGTCATTGGGGTTTGAGCCATTGGTCTTGTTTGCTTCTATACAGTAAACTGGAAGGGGATGTAAAGAACCCAGCCCCTCACTTTTTAAGGATCGTAATTCCCAGTGCTGTGGTCTGCCCTTACACACAACACACACAAATCAGGGTTGGGTGGAGGCACGCCCTGATGGGCTGACCACTTTTTCTCAATTGCCTGTGTTGGCAGCCCTTTCTGCCACTTGGTGTAGATGATGAGGACTAATGGTGATGATATGTTGCACAGTAATTTATAGTGCCATGGACCAGAACTGTCCTTTTGTTTACAACTAACAATCTTAATCTCATGTAATAACCAGTACTTTGACTTTTAAACTAATGATTATGTGTTAACACAATACAGAACACAGGAAAAATAAATTCTATGACTTGTGCTGTTATCATTTTTGTTATTTAGTGAAACCTGGCCGTTGTCCATGGCAAAGGAGTCCCCCTATAATGTGTATCACATCTCAAAAAGATACCTGCCAATCAGATGAAGAATGCAAGGATAATCAGAAGTGCTGCCAGTTTGGCTGTGGGAAAACTTGCATCCTGCCAGTGAGTGAAAACAAGCCTGGCAAGTGCCCCAGAGTGTCGCAAAACAAACAGATGTGTAATAAGAAAGGTGACATGTGTAACAAAGACCCTGACTGTCCTGGAACTCGCAAATGTTGCTTCAATGGCTGCCAGAGAGACTGCAGTGTACCAGAGGCCTTGGAAAGAGTAAAACCAGGTGCTTGTCCAGGGATGAATGCTATTAATCCTTTGCTCTGCAAAAACACCAAAAATGAATGTAAGCAGGATGAAGATTGCTTTGGTCGCCTCAAGTGTTGCTTTAATGGTTGTTACAAGGAGTGTGTGAAGAGACCCATGCCGACACCAAAACCAGGTGTGTGTCCGCTTGCTGATTACATTCCACCTGAGAACTGTTCAGATAAAACAGACAAATGTATTGACGATGTACAGTGTCCTGGGAGAGGCAAATGTTGTTTCACAGGTTGTCTTCAAGAGTGTATTACCCCGCCAGCTGTAAAGAAGCCTGGACTTTGCCCTGTTGTGGATTATATACCACCTGAGCAGTGTGAGGTACATGAAAATGAGTGTGACAATGATAATGACTGTAAAGATAGAGACAAGTGCTGTGATACCAGTTGTATTAAGGAATGCATCACTCCACCCATTGTGGTTAAACCTGGTGAGTGTCCTATATTAGATTTTATCTCTCCTGAACTGTGTGAGGTGACTGAGGACGAGTGCGACAATGATAATGACTGTAAAGGTAGAGACAAGTGCTGTGCAACAGGATGTATAAAAGGATGCGTGACCCCACCTCAAGTCAACATTCAGTGTATGGAAATGGTATATGTGATGCCGTCAGTGTCCAAAGCCATGGAAGGGTGGTGATGGTATATGTGATCGCCGTGGAGACATGTGCAGTGTTGACATTGATTGTGAAGGATCAAGAAAGTGTTGCTTTAATGGTTGTCAGCGTGACTGTGTGAAGCCTAGCACAAGAGAACTGTCAGAAAGACCTGGACAATGCCCTAATCCATGGAAAGAACAACCATGTGACAAAAGAGGAGATAAGTGTGATGCCGATGATGATTGTTGGGATTCTGGTCACAAATGCTGTTTTAATGGGTGTCAAAAGGATTGCACTAAGCCAGGTTTGATTGGCTTCTAATTTCTATTGTTGTAACACAAAAATTAATGTCTTTTCCAAACTATGTATTTACTGCACATGAAATCCATCACGTGTAGTGGGTAGAGTTGTGATGAATCAGGAAAATGTTGACATCCCTTAACCTCCCATGGAAGCTTTTTTGAATTGGACCCTTCCCTACCCATGGAAGATCATGGAAATTCCACTTAAGCTTCCTACTTTCCAAAAAAAAATTCTGTTTCAGACTTCCCTTTAGAATTTGAAATAACCCTCTCTGGGGAATATGAAAAAATAATGGTTTTGGAATCATGCATTAGGCTTTTCACATTGTGACTTGAAAGCTTTAATAATATCCCTTCTTTCTTTTTGCCCCAGTCAACCTTACAAAATGTCAGGAGGAAACACTAGCTGCCCTAGACAAGCTTGCAGAAGACCCTCCATTGCTGAGTGTCTTTGTGCCAAGATGTAAACCAGATGGGCAGTATGAAGATCAACAGTGCCACGAGTTGTACTGCTGGTGTGTGGACAAAGATGGTGAAAAGATTCCTGACACAGCTGTGATAGGTTCAGCCATGTGTTTACCTCAAGGTAAGATGAGGTATTTCCAGACTGGAAAAGAGTACAGCAGATAATAGTCCAGCATTGCATATTTTCCCACAAAAAAAAATCTGTATGTACTAGGGGATTCATTAAGGTTTTGAGCAGGATGGCATTTCTTTTCACAAGCAGACATTTGGATTTAACTTAATTCTTTATCACAAAAAAATAACCTTGTTGTGCTCATGATGGGCAGGCATAACTACAGTATGTTTACGTGCAGCCAGCCAATTTTCTCATTGCCTGGCCCCTAATGAAACACCTTGTGTATGTCTGACAGAATTCTACCTTTGGTTAAACAGTATGTCCAGACAACTCTCTTGATATATATATTTTTTTGACATAGAGGTTATCATAGCAACACTATTACGTGTTAAAACAAACCTAATGTTAGGTTTTAAAGTGCTACTATGACAAAATTCACATCTTTCCTATCTAAGCCATTTTAAAATATAAACATGCAAGTAGCCTGTACAAGAAGAAGAATGCTGTTTACTATTTTCAAATATCTCTTTTTGTTCCAGAGATATTCAAGTTTTTAAAATAATGCAAATTAGCCAAGTGATGACGTCGTATATTCAATCAAATTTTGATCAGATATGATGAAAAAAGACATCTCAGCCAATATGTATCAGAAATGCTTGATTATTATTTTGCAGTAAGATTCTACTAGATGTTCTTCACAGTATGAACTTCCCAGTGTTGTTGCCTTATCTTGAGGGCTCTACTGGCTACCTTTTAGAATTCTAGTTTGATGTTTGCCAATAATTCCTCATCTTCATGATTCAGCAAGCATGTTAATGTGTTAGGCCAATTGAAGGGCTGAGGGCATAACCGACCCAAATGACTTTTAGGGCATTTTTCTTTTTTTGGTCCAAATCAACTGAATGTCTGCATGTGGCCTTTGATTCAATAGAACAAAATTGCCCCATAATTTTTTTTGACCATTTCCCACTCTTTTTCAAGAAAAAGTGTATACAAAAAAAGGTCCTAAAAGTCATTTGGGTCGGTTATGCTCTCAGCCCTTCAATTCAGCTACGCTCATTTGTATGCATATTAATATTCATGCGCAAATTGAATTACCTGAAGAGCACGTGAAATGATTGACGGGTAGAAAAGGAAATGTTTGATAGTGTGATGTAGACTACACGTTTGGCGGTTAAAACATCTATTTAAGTTTTATTGATAGGAAACAGTGGCTCTGAGGTGTTGATCACTAGGTAAATTTAATGGAAATTCGCCAGCCTGGTGGTCGAAAAGATGTCATTTTAAGTCTGTAGACCCGCAAGTCGGACACTTCTCAAAGAAGGGAGTGGTGTTTCTCTGTGCTTGCCAAATGCGAAGAGATTTAAGTTGACTGCCGAAGCGAGCAAATCGGCGTTTTGCAGTAGAGTACTGAGCCAGGCGGGACAGTCTGAAAGCAACCCGTACGAAATAGTCTGGCCTGACAAAGCATTATTCAGGCCTAAATCAAGCCTGATTTATTGAACTGTGGCCTTACACGGACCAAACAAGAGCTTAACATCAAATTTGTTAGGTTACGAAAGTTAAACCGCATAAAAATAAGGTTATGTTAGGTTTAAAGTAAGACCTAAATTTACCCTAACATAGCGTTTTTTTTTTCAGTGGGATTGAGTGCTGTTTAGCTGTGTGAATCGAAGGTTGCCTAATTATTGGCCTTACAAAGCCTGACATTTGTTTGGTCCTCAAAATAACTCAGGGATCAACCAAATTATAACCTAACTGGAACCTAACAAAACCTAAGGATTTTCTTTTTCAGTAAGGCAAAGATTCTCATTCCATCAGTTTACCAGTAGCATGCAATAATAATAAATAAATATATAAATAAACTTGTTACTTATATAGCGCAAAATTCATTAAAAATATATGATCTAATGCGCTTTACAATTGATAAAAAATCATTAAAAATTAAATTAACTATGCTAAAAATGTAAAACTATATCTAGAGTGCTAATTATATTATAATTACAGAAATAAAAATCACATCACACAGAAATATAAAATCTAAACATTAATAAAATACACTTGCCTAAAAAGATGCGTTTTGAGCTCTCTCTTAAATATGATAATATTATCCATAGCCCTAAGTCTTGGCGGCAAGGCGTTCCATAAAACTGGAGCAGCAACCGAGAAGGCTCTATCTCCACTGGTCTTGGCCGATTTTAGTGCGGGCCAGGCAAGAATATTATTATTATTTGATCTTAAATTATAATTAGAGTGTTTAAAAGATAAAAGGTTGCTAAGATAGGCTGGTGCAAGACCATGAAGAGCTTTAAAAATTGTTAAATTGAACTTAAAAATAATTCTAAATTTAACAGGCAACCAATGGTTGTGTTTTCACTAGGACAATTTTAGCTAGATAAAGTCAGAAAATTCCGGAAATACAGTGAAAACACTTCGTCTAGTGTTTAGTGAGTTAACAATGCCAACTGTTTTCACAAGGAAAAACAGCGGGTTTTCTTGCCTTTACGACAGGAAACACACGCAGAGTTATACTACCTCGCAAGATGGTTTAACTTGTCCCGACAAATACCGCAGCCAATCGCATCGCGTATAGTGACAGATGCCTGCCAAACAATCTGGCAAAATTATTTTCCAGACGCTCGCATCGTGGTTCTTGCGAAACAAAACCTTGCATGCTTGTAAACATGGCTGATGAATTGCAAAACACTTCCCAATTCTTTTGCCGTTTTACAACAATTTCTCTGGACCCGTTGGATTGCTCAGATCCCTCGTCCAGGGCCTTACCTGTTTCACAGCATCGGCATACAGAATCAATTCCCGCATTACAGGCAACCAGCAGTTCTTCGGCCTCGGTCTTGGGAAATTTGATAAAATCGTTCGCTCTTCGCAACAAGGCAGTGCAGAATTCGTCCTTTACATTCATAGCAATGCATCGACCGATTCCAAAGGTTAGCCCGACGGTTCTATATGAATTCCCAGTAGCTAATCTCCAAAGAGCAACGACAACCCGCTTCTCTACGGAGATATAAGACAAGCAATGAAAACGTAAAGCTTGTGGGATGTGGTTGGAAAGACAAGATACGGAGATAGCTTGGCGAAGAATTGTGTTCTGTCGTACCAGCTCAGGGCCACCGAGTCCACAGATGTGTTCAAAAGTATCTCTGCTCACTCTGAAGTACTCGCTTCACAGATGATCTTGGTAACGATTTACAATGAGTTGTTCGAACCAAAATTACGGCCTTGGATAGACCCACATGGTCTTGCGCTTACGGCGATGTATGTTTTAGCCTTGAATTGCCAGGATTACAACATTCTGTCGCATCCTCCGCAACTGCCGAGACATTAATCGCATCCTCTGAACGAAACTCCTTCTCTTTCGCAAAAATATAGCGAGAATCAGTACTAGTGAACTCATTAAAAGCGCTTCCTCTCCCGCCATTTTTGAAGGTTGCGCGGATTTGTAATTTGAATCTTCCGAGGAATTAGTGGTTTAAAATTTCCCAGTAAAAACAGATGACATGTTTAACTAGCTGATGTCGGTCTGTAAACAAACACCTAGGAAGAATGTTCAGCTAGTTAATCGGCCTAGTGAAAACACAGCCAATGAAGCTCTATCATGACAGGTGTGATGTGCGCATAGCACGGCGTGTTGGTCAGTAACCTGGCAGCTGCATTTTGTACACGTTGCAATTTATGAATGTGTATAGCTGGCAGACCATATAATAGTGAGTTGCAATAGTCCATACGACTTATGACTAAAGCTTGTAGTAAAGTCTTTGCAGCTTCAAAAGGGAGGTATTTTCTGATACGCCTAATGTTGTACAATGAAAAGAAAGCTAACTGGCATGTTTTGTTTATGTGGTTGTGAAAATGGAGATTAGAGTCAAACCAGACACCTAAATTCCTAGCTTCAGTAACTGAAGGTATAGGCGTGTCACCAACTAAAAGACTATCAGTTCGGATTTTACTAAGTTGCTGGCGAGTTCCAATGAGCATGAACTCAGTCTTCTCTTCATTCAGCTTCAACTTATCTTCAACCATCCACGCCCTCACAGCCCTAATACACCGCTCCATAGCACACTTTGCCCCCGTCTCACTTTCAAAACTGCCTGGCTTGAACGACAGGTAAAGTTGAGCGTCGTCTGCATATGCATGGACGTTTGGTAGATGGGTCTTAATAACTTCAAACAGCTTACTAGCATAGACAGAAAAAAGTAGCGGTCCTAGACATGACCCTTGAGGAACACCGAATGATAGGTGAAATCTGTCTGACAGTTCGCCGTTAACCGCAACACGCTGAGAGCAGCCAGACAAGTAGGAGGTGAACCACTTGAGAGCATCTCCTGTGACACCAAAGGACGTTTCTAGGCGCCGCAGGAGAATGGTGTGGTCCACCGTGTCAAACGCTGCGCTTAAATCAAGCAGTACGAGCAGAGACACGTGCTGGCGATTCATGTCAAGCAGGATGTCGTTAACTATTTTAAGCAGCGCCGTCTCAGTACTGTGTGATTTCCTATAAGCTGACTGCAATACAGGAAATAGTTCGTTATCCATAACGTGGGTGTACACCTGGTCAAATACTGCCCTCTCGGTAATCTTGGATACAAATGATAGATTACTGACTGGTCGCAAGTTTTTGTGAGCAGAGTCCTTGGCTCCCTTTTTTAGCAAAGGGTTTACGATCGCTTCCTTCCACTCGGAAGGGAAGTGTGCAGTAGACAGAGATGCATTTACCATTTTCGTGATAACAGGCAGTAAAACCTCCAATGAGTCACAGACCAGATTAGTCGGCAATGGATCCAGGAAGCACGACTTTTTGGCAGAGTTCTTAATAAGGTCACACACATTGCTCTCGCTCAGGGTATCAAAAGAGCGCAGCGTTCGATCTGTGACATCTGTAGCTAACCTGTCCGGTGGCACTAGACTGCGATCTGAAGAGCTAAGACAAATCGAGTCAATGTCTCGTCGAATGTGCTCTATCTTGCGCACAAAGAATTTGCCAATGTCATTTGCCAACACAGTCTTGTCAAGATGACCAGGAAAGCGAAGCACATTATGTGTACCAAGCAGCTTTTTGGCCGCGCTAAAGAGCTTTCTCTGATCGATGCTATTATCTTCTATGAACTTAGAGTAGAAGTCTTGCCTTGATTTATTCATCAGGTTAGTAACATAGTTTCTCTTCTTCTTGTAGTCAGCAAAATCTGAGAGCAACTTTGTTCTTCTCCACTTCCTTTCAGCCTTCCTACGTGAGCACTTAGCCTTATCAATGGCGTCGCTATACCAGGGTACTAGAGGCCTACTGACCCAAGTACGAGTCCTTAGTGGAGCATGCTTATCGAGCATCGTAGAAAGAGTGGTGTTGTACTCTTTAGCGTATGCTTCTAATTCATCAGCAGTAGTTGGATCGTCCGCTGCATATAGCGCAGTAGACCGCAAGTCTGTTTTCAGCTGCTCCATATCGATGGACTTGATTTTCTGGTAGCTAGTAGTCTTCACGGAGAGGCCAGGTCTTGGTGGCGTAAGCCAGCACAAAACAGCTGCATGATCAGATATAAACTGATCGACCACAGGTGTGCTGGTGATAAGGCTCTCAGACATTCGCGTTAGGACTAGATCAAGGGTGTGCCCTTCACAATGAGTGGGTTGATCAACATGCTGTTCCAGTCCAAGGCCTTCGAACACCTCTAAGAATTTTCGTGCGCAAGAGTCCTGAGCATCGTCCACGTGGATGTTAAAATCACCTGTTATAAGCAGTTGCTCCTTGCATAGCAGCAGAGTCTCAAGATATTCAGGAAACTCGGAAAGAAATACACTTGTGGGAACACGATGTTCTTCTGAATATGGCGGTCTGTAGATAATAATGAGCCGCATGTTGTGTTGTGACGATTTAACAATCCACTCGGAAAACTCAAAAGAGTTGAGGTCGCTAACTCTGGCATTAGCCTTGGAGACAGCAAGCGAATCGCGGTAGATAAGCCCAGTTCCCCCGCCGCGGCGATCAGGTCTTAGGTGATCAAGAATGCTGTAGCCGACTGGGCACAGCTCTGCTCTGACAGCCGAGTCATTAGCTGTCAGCCAGTGTTCGGTAATGGCAACTAAATCAACTTTGCGTTCGCATATGTAATCAAAAATTACCGCTGTTTTGTTTCTCACAGAATGAGCATTGACATTACATAGTACCATTTGCTTGTGCAAGTTGAAGCCCGTTTTACATGAAGGACGTAAGTTGATTAAATTATTGGGGTTCCGAGGAGTAGCAATTGGGTTCCTTGTCCTGCGCGTAGAAAGTTTTGTCCTGGTGCTGCAATTCCATTGTCTGGAGGTGGTAGTGCGAGAGTTATTGTCCACAGGGCCCGGGTTAAGTTTAAAAACTAAATCACCAATAAGCGGCACGTGGAATGAGGCGGTAGTGTTGGAATAATATGTACACGGACACTTGTGTCTCTTGATGCGCAGCAATCTGAAGAATGTTGGTCGTGGCCTTCCTTTGTATTGATCTGTGTACACATATCTTGTAAATAATTGAACATTCTGTGTACAGTGCAACAAAAGGATCTTCTCAGTTAATGAGGGTCGTTTGTTCCATATGCAAATTTCCGTCGCCAAGTTTCCAAAGATGAGTGACCATTTATGTTGATAAACGAAGTTTTTCTGGGATAATTCGCCATGTAACTGCTTCAAACTTGTCCAGTTACTGCTCCTGGGTCTTAGACAATTAACCCGACCACTCTCAAGATTGAACAGGATTGTGCAGGCGAGGAACAGGACCCAAAATGCGGAGGTCGATTCAGCGTGACTGTTCCTCATTATTATTCGGTACCTTTCCAATATCACAAACACAGCTAATATAAACCTATTACATATGGTAGATGGATTCCTTTAGTTTGTGATTTAACCCAGCAAAGTCCGCAGTGCCGCCAGGCATTTACTCCCATCCTACATCACAAATAAATCCACTGCAAGGTCATCTTCGTTTCGTGATAATCGTGCAGCAGTTCTCTGGCATGCATGTTGTTCATCAAGATAAGTGATAACAGAAGCGCACCCCACATGCACAATGTTGTAAACAAACTGAATCTTTCACATTTGAAAAACATGAGGGGTCCTAATTTAATCCCAATAAATATTCTTTATGGAGGAAAGGTAGTAGAAGCTAAATTACGATGGCAAAATCTGGGTACGAGATTAGCAAGTTTTAATTTCTTGAAGCATGCATTTGGAACGTGAGAGTCCAAGTCCCTTGGGACATCTGAGACAAGATGTGTATTTTATTGTTGTGGTTTTGTGACCATCTTGTGTTACAATGGTGATCCAGGCAAACTCAACGGTTGCTGTTAAACTAAAAGTGCGTAAATTTCAGGTGGAGTGTCTTAATTTCGGGATGAAAAGTGTGGAAATATCTCTTGGATTTTGCCAGGACGTTGATTAATAACATGCGAT
>JAEMWC010001349.1:0-15000 GCA_016490735.1 Pachyseris speciosa | reverse complement strand
TTGACAATGAAAATGAATCCGTCGACAGATGATAGGGATTAAATTTCACATCTTATGCAAATATATAGGTTTTGAAGCCAACAAAAATAGTGAAGTATTTTGTTCCATTTTTTTCACTGTCGTCATTTACATTGATTTTCATTCCACTGGTTCCATTTGACAACGAAAATGAACCCTTCAAAATCGTTTCAAATGACCAAAGCATGCCAAATGCCAGTCAAAGCTCTGTTTCGAAGCAGAAACTGTCGGGAAACAGCTTACTCTTTTAACTCTTATTTTGCCCTTGAACATCGTTAACTTAATTTTCGGTGTTGCTCATGAACAGAACTTGTTGGTATTGGCCAAAACCTATCTTCAAGTAAAAACAGCCGTCTTTAATATTTTATTCTATTTCTCGGCCAACAGCAAGCTTTTTGAGCACTGAGTTAGAATCAAGTCTGATCCTGCTGTATGCCGTTTTCAACCAAATCACCCTCTTCAGCACTTTACTTATATCGGCCAAAGCCTTTCCAAAATAATTAAGAGTCAACCAAGAAACCTGTGCACTCTTTTCATTTTGGAGGAAACCTTTGAGCTGATTGAGACTCAAAATGCGCCACTTACTTTAATGTTAGCGTTAACGTTTGCAATGCCCTAGGCCTAACCCTATCCCTAGCTCTAACCCTAGCTCTAACCCTAACCTGCTGTCTTTTCAAGACCTCGTTTACGCAGAGAATTACGACTTTGTGGCTGTAACCGAGACCTGGCTTCATAAGAACATTTCGAGTGCTGAAATACTCCCGTATGGTTACAATATTATTCGTAAAGACCGAGTTGTTGACAAGCAAGGCGGCGGCATTTTGATCACTTTATGGGACAGCATTAACTTTGTTATCATCGACTCGGGCACCTGGGATGATCGGCTTGAAACAAATGCTGTCAAAATCGACATTGGAAACGATAAGAAGTGTTTACTCAGTGTTTGCTATTGGTTGCAGAGCTGGGACCTGGACGAGTGGTTGGATTTATTTACAACTTTTCTGGATTTCACTACTAATTACAACAAAGTGTTGATCATGGGTGATTTCAAATTCCCGGACCTGACATGGAACTCTACGCTTGTTGCTAATTCAACCAGATATGTTAGTCCAGGATCGAGAGTTTCAGGGAATTGACTTTTGACTTCTTCCTGCAACAAATGAACATGCATCCAACTAGATATGATAATATCTTGGATCTCATCTTCACCAACTCCCCTGAGGTAGTCACTGATGTGTCCTGTGCGTCACCTAAAACAATAGATATCTTCAGTGATCACTCTCTATTGTTTTTCGACCTAGAGCTACGCACGAATTCATCTGCGCGCGACAGCAGAACTGTGTTTGATTATCGCAGCGCCGACTGGGAAGGCTTAAATGAATCTCTGGCACTTACTGACCTCTCTCCTTCTGATTGCTCGAACAAAAACATCGATGAAGACTGGCAGCGTTGGAGTGACACCTTCCTCGGTGCGGCTTCCACTTACACCCTTTTGAAATCATTTAAAAGGTGCAATTTACCACCTTGGATTGATTGCGAGGTCAAACACCTGCTGAAGAAGAAAGCTACTGCAAGGTGTAAAGCTAAATCTAAGGCTAATGACCGAGCATGGGAAAAGTTTCGCAAACTTCGAAGAATTTCTAAAGCGCTAATAGCTTCCAAGCACAAGGCATTTTTTCAATCGATGGCAGATTTAGCAAAAACAAGTTCCAAAAACTTCTGGTCGGCTTTCAAGTCAGTCTCAGGGAGTTCTAGCATTCCAAATAAGATGGTATGGTCTCGGGAGGGTAAACCTTGTATTGCAGCTGATAATCCCGTTGATATTGCGAACTTACTAAACAAATACTTTTACTCAGTGTTTCATCGCCCGCTAACTGATGAGGCTTACCAGGTGCGGCAGGCATTGTCTTGTCGGAGAGTGCTACACCAGTGAGATCAGTGAGGTATTTTTATCTCCCTTTGACGTGCTTGACGCCCTTTTGTCTCTGGATGTAAACAAAGAGACTGGTCCTGATAAAATTCCAGCCAGGCTACTAAAGATTGGCGCGCCACGTATATGTGGATCCCTGTGTGCTTTGTTCAACAAGTCTCTTAGCCTTGGGGCCCTCCCATCTGCGTGGAAATTATCCAACATCATCCCAATACATAAGGGCGGAACCACCAAGGAGGCTTCCAACTACAGACCCATATCGTTGCTATCTATAGAGTGTTAGAGCGATGTGTTTACAATAAGATCACTGATCACATCTCCAGTCAGCTTCACAGACTGCAGTTTGGCTTCTTGAAAGGAAAGTGTACTGTTTCCCAACTTCTTCAAGTATTGCATGAAATCAGGCAGATGTTAGACAACAGAGTGCAATGTGATGCTGTATATCTGGACTTTGCGAAGGCTTTCGAAAAAGTCGACCACCACTTGCTTTTGTTTAAGTTACGTAAGTTTGGAATCTCCGGTAAGCTCTACCTGTGGTTTAAGGACTACTTGTCAGACTGCTATCAAAGGGTGACTGTCCTGGGTGAGTCCTCAGAGGTACTTCCAGTCCTTTCAAGGGTGCCACAAGGATCCGTCCTGGGGCCCCTTCTGTTTCTTGTGTTTGTAAATAATCTGCCTAATGAAGCCACTTCATCATCAGTGGCCCTGTTTTCAGACGACACGAAATGCTATCGTGAAATCAGGTCTCCCAATGACTGCGCATTGCTGCAATGTGACCTTGATCACATCTGCAATTGGTGTAGTAAATGGCGCATGGTTTAAAACAAATCCAAATGTGGGGTCATGTCAATCACAAGGAACAAGAACATTGGAAGCTTCATGTACCAGCTTCAGGACGTTGATGTCAAGGTTACCAAGTCTCAGAAAGACCTTGGGGTATTTGTCACCACAACCCTGAAATGGAACCAGCACCTGCAATCTGTTACTGCCAAGGCAAATAGAATGCTCAGTTTCATAAGACGTAGCACCTTCGACATCCAAGGCCTATCGGTTCGTCGGTCTCTCTATTTGGCCTTAGTGCAAAGTCCTCTAGCCTACTGTTCAAAAGTCTGGAGCTCCCAGACAGTTACTCTATTGTACAGCTTGGAAAGAATACAGCACCGGGCCACCAAACGAATCTTTTCCCTACCCTTTAGGACAGAGATCAGCTACAAGACCAGTCTACTTAGACTAGGACTTCTGCCCCTGTGTTACTGGCACGAATACTTGGACCTTGTATATCTTTTCAAGTCCATTGCAAGCGATCCATACATCTCTGTAAATATTCCTATGAGAACCACGTGTTGTACAGATCTGTTAAAAGGCTTAATTTTAAATATTCCGAGATCCAAAACCGTCACTTTTCAGAAGAGTTACTATTGTAGAGCTGCGTGTATGGAATATTGTACCATTGCATCTCAGAAACTGCAGCATTCCCATAAGCCATTTCAAGAAGGAACTTTATTCCTATTATATGAATTTGACCAGTCTCTATTTGGATATCGATCAGCCTAAAATGTCTAAATCTGTATGTGTCAAGTGCCATGCCTGTCGGTCTATTCCATCGCTTGCTCTTTCAACTTGCTGTTATTAGCTTAAGTGTTTTTCTCTTTGTTTATATATTGTTGTAATTTTCAATTAGTTAAGTTAACTGGGATCTTTTGTTGGAGCTGTCACTCTGTAAGATTTACCCGGCCAAATGGCGAAGCCTATAAATAAAATAAATAAATAAAATAAGTAAAACCCTAGCTCTAGCCCTAGCTCTAATTTTAACTCTAAACTTAACAATAACCCTAAATCTTTGGAGTGCTGTTTTCAAGTCAGACAAAATCTATGCGTGCTGGTTTAAGGTTAACCAAGGCTTCTGTGTGCTGTTTTTAAGTCAAGCAAGACTGCTGTGCACTGTTTTCCAGCTAAGGAAGCTTCTTGACCAATATCAGTAAGCAAAACACTAGTAATAAGCACTGCATTTAAAAAAGTCGACCATTTCCAAGTCAGATGGGCAGCTTGTGTGCTGTTTATGAGTGCTGTTCTCTTAATTCAGTTATGAGCATTTGGTGCTTAGTTTTCAATAAAGAATACCCTTGGGCATTACTTCATGAATGTTAATAAGGCAGAGTTAATTGAAGGGCTGAAAGCGAAATTATCGTATGTGATGATTTAGCGTCAAAATTTCAAATTGCTCAGAATTGGCTGAATTTTGACATGTGGACTCCATTTTTGTCAAAGAACATTGCCCTGTATTTTTTTTTTTTTTGGCTGTTGCGCGCTTCGTTTTCAAAAAAAGCCCGAGCCTAAAGTACGTTCATACAGACCGTCACATACGATAGTTTCGCTTTCAACCCTTCAATTTCTGGCACGGCAACCTTTGGCAAATGGGCCAAGACTTTCAACTGCGGGCCGCTTCTAAGATGAGAGTTGCTTTCAGACTGTCCCACCTGACTCTACTCTGTACTGCAAAATGCCGATTTGCTCGCTCTGGCAGTCAACTTAAATCTCTTTGCGTTTGGAAAGCACAGAGAAACACCACTCGCTTCTTTGAGAAGTGTCTGACTTGCAGGTCTACAGACTTTAAAATGACGTCTTTTGACCACCAAGCTGGCGAGTTTGCATTTAATTTACCTAGCGATTGGAGCCACGTATGTTTCCTATCAGTAAAACTTAAATAGATGTTTTAACCGCCAAACGTGTAGTCTACGTCACACTATCAAACAATCCTTTTCTACCCGTCCATCATTTCATGTGCTCTTCAGGTAATTCAATTCGCGCATGAATATTAATACGCATACAAATGAACGTAACAGAATTGAAGGGCTGAGGGCATAACCGACCCAAATGACTTTTAGGGCTTTTTTTCTTTTTTTGGTCCAAATCAACTGAATGTTTGCATGTGGCCTTTGATTCAATAGAACAAAATTGCCCCATAATTTTTTTTGATCATTTTCCAGTCTTTTTCAAGAAAAAGTGTATACAAAAAAAGGCCCTAAAAGTCATTTGGGTCGGTTATGCTCTCAGCCCTTCAATTGTTTGCGGCCTCATTAAATGTTAAGCTGAAAATCACTAAAATATTGAAATCAGGTTGGGGGACTGGAAAAGAGTTAGTTGCCATTGGAACCAAATTTTTTTATAGCTGCAGGTGTGTTGCCTGTAGAAGTATTAGCCTACCAAGTTTCAATGGTGTCTGCTGCAAACTGACGGAGATAGCTCTATTTGTATACTTGATATTAAAAATAGGTTGATACTATGACGTCATCATTTGCATATTTTACATAATTTTTCAAACTTAAATATTTCCTGAACCAATGCACATATTTACAAACAGAAATGGCATTTTTAATCTTTCCTGGAATTCTGTGATTAACTTAAAAATTCAAGGGGTACAAATTTGGTCATAATAATAATAATAATAATAATAATAATAATAATAATAATAATAATAATAATAATAATAAACCACACAATATTTTTGAAGTTCATTTTTTAATGAAAACATGTTTTGGATGAGACATCATCCATCGTCCGTTGTACAGTAAAGAATCATTTTATTCTTTACTGTACAACTGATGATGGATGATGTCTCATCCAAAACATGTTTTCATTAAAAAATGAACTTCACAAATATTGTGTGGTTCATTAAAGCGATTTCTTACTTTCGTGCTGCTACAAAGCCTTGGAATAATAATAATAATAATAATAATAATAATAATAATGATAATGATAATAATGATAATAATCACTTTATTTTAAGTCTCAAATGTATTTAGTTGAGCACAGATGCTCTACTAATTGGGGAGACTAAATCAAATCAACTCTAAATAAATCCAATGAAATCAAATGTTGGTTTTTGGGGAGAGGGGAAAACCGGAGTACCTGGAGAAAAACCTCACGGAGCAGAGTAGAGAACCAACAAACTCAGCCCACATATTATGACACCGAGTCTGCGAATTGAAACCAGAACACACTGGTGGAAGGCAAGCGCTCTCACCACTGCGCCAACAGTGCTCCCCACTTATAGCCTGCGTCGCAGACGTAAGAAAACTCCGAAGCAGCGCCAAATTCCTTGTTCTGTACCAGAATTTGAGTATGGGTTTTGATTGGCCTGTTAACAAAAGCCTTTTGTTGAGGAGCCAATCATAACGCGTACTCAAATTCTGGTACAGAACAAGGAATTTGGCACTGCTTTGCAGACGTTACTAACCGGAGTTTTCTTATGTCTGCGACGCAGGCTACCCACTTAGCACTTCAAGTGAAAGTAACTAAAATACAAGCATAACAAAATAACCTTTTCTGCAGGAGGTGATTCAGAGCCACCTTAAATTTTCGAGAATTTAGGTGGTTCTGAATTTGCTCCTACAATTGTTTTAAATTTAAACTTTGCAAAATGTTGGATCTTGATACATGTACTTATTACTGGTAGTTTTCAACAATAAAAAGTGGGTGTCACCAAGCTTGTTTCTGAGTTAGGTTTGCTTAAAGCTGAAATTAGGAGTGTTTTAACAGGTTATAGTGTTGCTATGGTAATCTATTGAGACAAAAAATTGTCATAACTTGTTGACCAAAGATTGTGCATTTGGTTGATACCACTATAAACTAAGGCACATAACAACTTGGTAGTGATGATCCATCAAAGTACAAGAAAGTACCTGGAAAGAGCTAGAAACTGGTGCCAGCCACCTTGAGATGCATTGACGTATAGCACTGACCAAGTCTGTACTTGGTACAGTACATGTAGCTGAGCTTCTCTTGTCATGGATAGTAGGGCCAGCATAGGCTGTGGTCCTTCCCCTCCTATCCTTGACCACTACTGCCAGATGAATTGGCCAGTCCAAATGAGGTTTACAGGTCAAGAATGTGTGCTGGTATCCCGGGTTAAAAAAGCTGTAAACTGTCTATCACAGTATGTCATTGCTTTGGTTCTGTTGTTAGCAAAACCTGGCAAATGTCCAAAACCATGGAAAGGCCAAGAAGGAATCTGTGACTACCGTGGTGACATGTGTCATCAGGATTCTGATTGTACTGGAGATGAAAGATGTTGTTTCAATGGATGTCAAAATGACTGTTTATCTCCAGGTATGGATAAAAAATTAACGTAATTATCGTTACAGCTGGATTACTGGATGATGTAATTCCAAAGTTTTGATTTGCTCATAGCACGGCTGTAGATTATCTGCTTTTAAACCATGCCAGAGAAACATAGACCCTTAAGGGGGAACTAACTTAACTACAGACGTAACGTTGTTGCCAGGGATTTTTACTAATTGTATTTGTAAAACACTGTTTTACGGTGTTTTTGCCACTATATTGGTGAAACATGCGAAGTGGTGACATGTAAAATTTAATAAATTGTTATTGTGCATGCGCAACTTGCCCCAGGCCCCAACCGTGCTTTAGAGAGAAAAATCCCTAAAACTTGGAGAAAATTGTGAAGTTCCGATTTTTTTTGCCAGTCGGAGATATGCCAGTCCTTCTTTACAAGCCTACGTAAGCAATTGTTGTTAATGTACATAACTGCAATGATAATGATGAAATGGTATGAATTTGCGTGCTTATGACATCAGAAATCTCACAAAAACGTGGATTTCCAAAAATCAATCCGTAGAGTTTTGCACCTTGGCAATTGTTAACCATTGGCACTATTTTTGATATCCAGAAGTGTAGGCCACTCGAGTTTTAGGCCTTTTTCTGTTCTGGTCACGTGACTTACCAAATATGGTTGTGACTCGAAAATCTTGTAAAACTTTTTGATTGTAAAAACATAGCCAGACAGCTTGCCTGTGCAAGTTAGGGTTTCCAAGATATGAGGGTTGGGAACTTTCCATAGCAACAATGTTAGCTAACTTTTGTAGTTAAGTTAGTCCCCCCTTAAGTCCTCTTCGGGTTTTTCTTGCAAAATATTTTGGTCAGCACAATCTACATTGCAGTTTATCATTTTTCTTAAAGTTAGTGGGGTCCTGCGTTTGATGCTCAGTCTTGACCCCACTGATTTTTAGAAAAATGTGTGGCTGCTGGAGGTATACTGTTGTTCCTGTGAAAAATTCTCAGTGATCACTTGGCCATTAAATTTTTACTGTAATGCTTTATTTCAGTGGGTATAAAACTTTGCAAGAAGCACTTGGATGCACAGACTGACACAAGCCACCCTCCTGCAGTTGGTGCCTTTGTTCCCAGCTGCAAAATGAATGGAGACTATGAAGAGATACAGTGTCATGGCTCAACAGGATTTTGTTGGTGTGTAGACAAGCTTGGTAATGAGTTGCCGGGTACTCGCGTCAGAGGTGAACCAAATTGTACTGGCTCAGGTAGGTTTTAGCATTGCTACAACATAATGTCTTAACAATGTATGAGCTGCAGTATCATCATTTAAAGGTTATTATACTGTTAATTTGATGATAAAATCGTGGCTGGGAGCATCTTCCGGCTTGAAGTAAAACATTTACATGTAACTGTGAACAGTTGGCAAATGAAAATGTTAGAAGGTACTGTCCAGATTGTACCTTTTATGAGCCTGTCTTGGTGGAGTTTTGAAATGCCCCTAACATCTCCCCCCCCCCCCTACTCACCTACCCCCAATCTTTTTAATGTCAAATGATTGTTCTCAGAGTTATAAGCACAACTGCAGAAACGTTTTGATTCAGTAAAATCTTCGATTTTCTGTGCCCTGGCAAAGGTTTGAAATCAAAGTGATATTACTCTTAACATTTTTTCTATGTCCTCAGCTGTGTTAGATAGTCCATACTTTTTGGAGGGGTCTTCTAAGTTGAGAGCGATAACATTTGTAATTACTGGACCTCAACACTTACCCAACTTCTATTATTCAATCTTCTCCACTGAACTGTGGGTTCTAAACTAAGGGAATGGTCAAAAAGGACAGGGTGGGGGGTGGGGTCATAGAGAGGAGGTGGGTCATCAGTTTTTCAGACCTTAGTAAGGGGTGGGTCATCCAATTTTAAGGTACCCATGGGGGTGGGTCATCCTTTTTATGACTGGATGACTAGAATAGGCATTCTCATTGTATTAAAAGAAAGAGGTCTTTCAGTAACTGAATGCTTAGTTTTGCTGTAATAGTTGGCCACACATGAAGCTGGCAAGCTTTCTTTCGATAATTCATTTTTCAACATATTATTAGCCCTTTCCTCTCTAGTGACTTATAGATTTTACTATATGGTCTAACCGAGAGATTTTACTTTCTATTTTTATTCTTTTTTGCTTTTTGCCAGTGGAGCACTGCCCCTGTACCCAACTGGGGGTCTCGGAGGCCCTAGATCCCCCACCTAGAGTGGGGGCCTCTGGCCCCCAGTGCCGCCTACTTCCTTTCATGCACCTTCTACTTAAAATCTTTGAGAACCCTGATAGTAAACTTTGTAAATGTAATTTGTTTTGGTAGCATCTCAAAACGGAGCTGGAAAGGAAGGTAAATGTCCAAAACCATGGAAGGGATTAACAGGTTTCTGTGACAAGATGGGAGACCAATGTGGGATGGACTACCTCTGTGTTGAAAATGAGAAATGCTGTTTCAGTGGTTGTCAGCGGATGTGTGTGAACACAACAGAAGCTCATAAAAAAGGGGAAGTAAGCCAGGGCAATGCCCTAAACCATGGTTAGGCCAGGAGGGTTTATGTGATCGCCGTGGTGATATGTGTCTGCAAGATGTTGACTGCAGGGCAAGCCAAATTTGCTGTTTTAATGGATGCCAAAATGACTGCGTCAATCCTGGTTAGTATAATTATTACTTACTTGGAAACTGTTGTCCATTTTGCTAATAACGTAAACATCAGCTTATTAAAACTTTAGGTTATTGAGTCCTTGGATCAATGTTGATGTTAAGCAGCTGCAGGCCTTGTCTTCTGCACCCTTTCCTATTTATGAGTGTGTATGTGGAGGGGAGGAGGGGTAAGGACTGCTGTTACAGTTCATAAAGAGTAGAGGGTGTTTAGTTGCAGTCCCTGGTGTTGTGATGTGACAAGAGCACCTGACTAACATTCTGGAATTACTGTAAGGTGTGAGTAGAACAGTGTCCTGAGATAAATACTTAGTGTTATAAAAGTAAAAGGATTCCACTTGCACCCTTACGCAATACAGTGTACAGGTGTAGGTAATTAATAATTTGAAATATTAGCAAACACCGAACAATAATTCTCTCCACCATTAGGTCTTTCTACTTGCCAGAAAAGATATGAGGAATCATATCTCTTCCCTCCCTTGGGTCGTTTTGTTCCAAGGTGCAAGAAAGATGGCAGATTTCATGAGATGCAATGTCACCCATCCACTGGCCATTGTTGGTGTGTGGACAGTTATGGGACAGAAGTACTTGGAACACGAACAAGAGGAAGTCCCAACTGTACTGTCCCAGGTAAGTAATGTGACATCTGGATTTAAATTGTAAGCTGGGTATAGGCAACTTGTGCTCAGAAATTGTAACATCATCATGCTTGTGTAAAATTTACCTGTGATTTGTATTGCTGTGTGGAAATAAAGAAACCTTTGAATAATTGCGTACATAATTGAAGGGCTTAGTGAAGAAGGGCGTAAGTGATGATTTTGGTCATTTTGCTGATGTCGTCCAAATGAGCTGAATTTTTGCATGTGGCCTTTGATACATTAGAAAAATATTGCCCTATATTTTTTTTTTCACTTTTTTGCACTCAGTTTTCGAGAAAACGGGGGCCAAAATATGCATTCAACGCATCACTTAGCACAGTTTTTCCTGCTTGGATTACTGAAACTGGACATGAAATAATTGGCAGGGACTTATTGTTTGATAGTGTGACATAGACTATAAGTTTGGCAGTTAAAACATTGATTCACTGGTACGAAACTTACGCGGTTGAGGTCAGCTTGATCGGTACTGAGTTCCATTTAATTGCATTACGCCAGAGTGTTTGCCTGCTCGCCTGGTGGTAGAAAAGACACATGAAGTCTTGATACCCGCAAGCCACTAGCTTCTCTGTGCTTTCCAAATCATGGAGTACAGATTACGGGGCCAGGCGATAAAAGTCTGAAAGCAACTCTTGTCTAAAAAGCGGCGCTCCGTTGCTAGTCTCGGACCGTCTGTCAAAGGTTTCCTTGCTAAAAGTTCGTAAAATGAGAGGTGTTTTTGGACTTTAGGCTGAAAATCTCCGATGTTTGGAGAGAGTTGTCCGCGCTTGGAGGCCATAGTTCTCCCACAATTCATGGCGGCCACAAAGGGCATTGTCATAGTGAAAAGTTCCTGCAGGTGACATGACGGGATTAAATCCGCTGGGACTACGTGTACGGTAGATTATTTTCACTTCGGAAACATTACAGAGAAATCATTTAAGACAGGGAAACTGGCAAGATGAAAAGTCTGTCCATTTTCGATGAGTATCCTGAATATAATGCAATGTGGAATATCAACACATAAATGAGTTTGCCGCGATGACCTCGGTTATTTTGCTTCCGTGGAGGCTTGTAAACATTAGCAAAAAGCATTTTCATGTGAGGTAAACATCAGCAAGGAGTATTTTCATGGGAGATAAGCAGCAAAATGTATTTTCAAGCAAGATATTTTAACACTTTGTTATGTGACACATGACAGAACTTTAACGATTCAATGTCACAACATGCAAATAACGCCGTTAAGTCTAACTTAATTAATGTTAGTGCTAACCCCTTAAATGCTGTTTTCAAGTCGGACAAACTCTTTGCGCGCTGACTTAAGGTTAACCAAGGCTTCTGTGTGCTGTTTTAAGTCAAGAACCAAGAATGTTGTGGACTCTTTCTGAGCCAAGCAAGCTTGTTGAGCGCTATGATTAAGCAAATCACGGGTAGTAACACTTGTAGTAAGTGCTGCATTCAAGAAAAAAGTAGACCCGGCATATTTCCAAGTCAGCTGGGCATCTTGTGTGCTGTTTATGAGTCAAAAAGTCATATGGCACATTATGTCTTATTGAGCAGAGATGTTCTGTGTTGTCTTAAGTCAGTTACGAGCATTTGGCACTTAGTTTTCATACGAAGGGCTTGGTGGAAGACTGTGCTTTTTAAGTGATGCGTTGAATGCGTATTTTGGCCCCCGGTTTCTCAAAAACTGAGTGCAAAAAAGTGAAAAAAATATAGGGCAATGTTTTTCTAATGGATCAAAGTCCACATGCAAAAATTCAGCTCATTTGGATGACAGCAAAATGACCAAAATTGTCTCTTACGCCCTTCTTCCACTGAGCCCTTCAATTATGAGAATGAAAACAAAGTTAAGGTAATGATTGTTTACTACAGATCCATGTGCTTCTACTACCTGCCCATATTATGGAGAATGTGTTCCCAGCAAAGACCTCAAATCAGTGGAATGCAAGTGCAACATTGCTTGTGTTTCATTTATGATCCTGTGTGTGGAACAGATGGTCACACATATAGTAACGAGTGTGTAATGAAGAGTACAGCATGCTTGCAAAAGAAGATCATCACTGTAGCGTATGGGGGTGAATGTGAAAAAGGTGAGTCAACTTCTTTTAGGGGCCGGACAAACTGAACAGGCTTGTGTGTTCCAAATAAATTGACGGGCTTAATTCCAGCAAAAGGGGTGTATATCCTCTTTTCACCTTAAAATCCACATCTCTCTAAAGTCACTCTACTTTGGCATACAGACTGGTTATGGTGTCAAAAGTGAATTTTCTGCACTTTTTTTGTGATTTAAAGGCCTGGATTTAGCAAATTAGCATAAGACTTTTGCCTAAAATGCAGAACCAACTCAAAAGGAAAGAAAGCAACCATGCATGTGTCAGATCCTTTTGTTTCTGTCTTTTGAGTTATAATTTGGCAAAATTCATAAGCTAATTCTTTCAATCCTATCTTTCAAATCACAAAATAAGCACAATTAACATCATTAATTTTCTGACACTACTTCCTGTACGTGGATTGGATGCCAAAGAAGAGTTAATAGAGTAGCCTTTTGGGTGGGGCCCTCAATTGTCTTGGGCAGAGAAGATGCAGACGTAACAATTTTGTTTAAACTGTAATTGCATTAACACAAATTAATGCTGTCATTCTATTTACTGTCTGTTTAATTAAGGGCAAGAGTGTGGTTCTATTATTTGAGTCTAGCCAATCTGTAAATGAAATTCAAAGGTACCTGAAATGTAATATTTTGGTTTATATTGGAGAGACGGGAAGATCTATGCATGAACAGATTAAGGAACACGATAGAGACATATGGCTTGCTCAAACCCAATCCTCCGCCGTTTCAGAACATAGCAATGTGACTGGACATTATACGCTCTGGGACAAAGTTAAATTTATTGACTGAGACCCGCATCAGGACGCCCGTAGGGTTAAAGAGGCTATTCACATAAGACTTCACCCTAACAACATCAACAGGGACAGTAGAATTGAAATTCCTGAGGCATGGATGCCCACGATCAAACAACACAACAGGCGATCCGTACCAAAGCGGACTGCTGAGGGGACAATTTCTAGTCTGAACGACAAGGGTCGAAATCCTCCAATCAACAACAGCCTAAGCGAGGATTGAAGTGCACAATCACCACCAGCTATGGTGCTTCTTATATACTCACACGCAGCCAGTCGACAGCATCGCCTGATGAAGACCAGCAGTATAACGGTTGAAACGTCGCGATCCACATCTTTGTGACTCAATTGTGAGACAAAAGATTAACTCAGCTATCATTTTAAGCCACGATGACGAACACCTTTCATAATATTTTGAATTGTTTCATCAATTCTAGGAAAGCAAGAATGCACGACTGTTAATTCTAGCGTGTGAACCCTCTTGATGAAATTTGACTAGTTATCAATATAATCACTCAAATGAGAGCTACTTGTACCCGTACCAAATGAGCAGCGCTGTACAGCACCTCAAAAGCGCTGAAAAATGGCTGTACAGTGGATATGCAGCGGATATGCAGCTAAGTAAGGTGAGATCATAATGGGCGGACACGGTGAGCCTTGCTCTCGCCTTTTACATCTTCTGCTGCTATCATACTGGCTCTGGAACCGTGAAGGTGGGCTCAGCGTTTCTCTAAGTGGTTGCTCGTCTAGTTTTGGTTTTAAAATATCTCCTGGAAAGCAAGAATGGGGCGATTTATCGAGGAACATTTTTGGTTTTGATTGGAATAGTGCGTCGTTTTGCCTGGCCGTTGGGATTACAGATAACACGTCATTATTCTTTCCACACTGAAATGTGACAATGCTCAAGGTGATGACCAGAATCAAGCGCTGTCATCGCCCTTGTTTGTACTATTCTAATTGCAGTGCGACATTCCGCTGTGTGATGATTTATGAGATCGTTTTCAAACTGAAACCTGTTTCCCAATGGACCGTTAACCCGCAACCCAAACAATCTTATTGCTGTGGAGCGGAGTGGAATGTCACCCAATGACAACAGGTCGTTGAAAATATGCAGTTTGAATGCTAGATCGCTACGGAATAAATCAGCAGCCTTTGTGGAATTGATGAATGATTTGAAAGCCGATTTGTTTACAATTTGCGAGACCTGGTTGTCCGTCAACGACAGTGCTGTTCTTAATGAACTTACCCCGACGGGGTACAACACTCTATATCACTGTCCACGATCTGGCAGAAGGGGTGGGGGAACTGCACTGCTTGTGAGGAATGGATATGTCACTAGCAAAATATCTTGTATCGAGAAGTCATCTTTCGAGGTGTCAGAGTGGCTTGTTGATGTTAGATCTACTTGGCTACGCGTTGTAATTATTTACAGGCCGCCTTCTTCACCTGTTCATCCAGTTTCAATTAGTATGTTCTTTGCAGAATTTTCTGACTACCTTGAATCTGTTGTTATGTCCAGTGAGCCGCTGGTCCTCTTGGGCGACTTTAACATAGATGTTGACGTGCCTACGGACATGGATGCCATACAGTTTAGAGATCTCTTGGATTCAATGGGCCTGCAACAGCATGTAAAACGACCCACTCACATTCATGGTCACACCCTTGATTGTTTATCACCCGTCAGTCTGATGTCATATAGCGAAAGAACCAGAGATAGAAAGATATTTCTCAGATCATGCCGTTGTCCTATGTGA
>JAEMWC010001348.1:112500-185761 GCA_016490735.1 Pachyseris speciosa | reverse complement strand
CGCAAGCGATAGAAAAAAAAATTACGCATCCGTAGCTAACAGGAATTCGTCTCGGTTTTTTTTTACCTTACAAACTCTATAATCGAGCAAGGCCCCAAATATTTGTCGAAAATTTCTGGTAATTAGGCTATTGGTGAAGAAAGTCAGCTCACTTGATATGGCTAAACTGACAAAACGACAAACAGATTGATGGCGATCTTGTGTAATTAATTAAAATGGAACCCATACGTATCGCGAAAACCGCGCTGAAATGGCCGAACTGAAGCAATTGACGACGTACGCTGTACTTACCTTGTCACGATCTGTAACCACAGCTCCAAGTTCAAGCAGCTTTCAACAATATTATGTTTGTTATCACGAGCCGCAAGCATCAGCGGCGTTAGCCCGTTGTCCTGTAGAAGAAAAGCAAAAAGAGACAGAAGAGAGATAAGCGTTAATTCAAAACGATGGACGAACCAACCGCTAACAACGGTAGACCAGAATCATTCATGCGTGGCCTACTAAATAGCGGGGCGAGACGACACAAACCTTCGACTCTCCAGAGGCCATGTTGTACGTTACGAAGGGAAAACAAAACAAGTTGGCCTCTAGCAACGCCAGACGGTAATGCGAATTAAATACTGAACAATCAGTAGTCAGGTCAGTTGGGGCTAAACTATTCACGATTTGCCAATATTCATGACACCATTCTCTTTAGCATACATTTGGGGGCTTGCTGAGTTGGGCTAACGAAATTAAAAATCCATTTGCTATCGCCGGCGTTCCCGCGCCGAAAATTACGAAATGTTTTAAAAGGACACAGTTTTCACCAAAATTTTATTACTTTCACTGATTCCGACGACCAAAGCTGTTGGTGCAACCGCTCGAACAGTAATTGAAAAACCCAAGCCGAGTTACAGACGACGAATTCTCGAAAGGAAGCGACTGTTCCACTTAAAAGAAGGAAGGTATTGCAAGATTATTGTATGTAAGCAATAAAAAATCCTATTTAAATCGTCAAGCAGGCATGACGAGAGCAAATGAAAATTGCCTGAGATCTAGAGACCATTGTATCATTAATTGTAATAAGACATCACTTCTGGACGTACGTTAGATATTTAAGTTCCCTTAAAATGATACCAGAAATAGTGTCAGCTGGAGGGTCAGTACAATAGAACTAAATTAAAACTATCTCAGGATAGGGACCCTAAAACTTCTATCGGAAGTATAGGACGAAATTTAAGAACTACCTAACAACTGTAACAGGATTGTTACTAACAGTAAAACATATATTTTAGATGATACGAATTAGTTCAGATTCTAAAAAGGAAACTGAAGCAATGTTTCAAAATTAAAATTACTAAAAAAAAAGCTTCCCGTTTCCTCATGAGTGCGCGGTGACGAGTGTTTCATCTTGCGCGCGGTTTAAAACAAGAGATATCATGCGGATTCGTTACGCTCTACACTAATAACCATGTTTACTTCGATCTCTGTAGATGAAATTTCCATGTTGTTTCGTCCGAGGCTGATAAGATGTTGGTCCACAGCTGACCAGTCTCCCTTCACAGACAGCGCTAGAACGCGGTTTAAAAATCTCCCATCTCAGAACGGACGGCGGCGTCTTGGTGTCAAATAACACGCTGGAACCTCGCGAGATTGCGACGGTGCCGTCGAAGCGTCTGACCCCGGGCTAGGAGGACGCAGCGATGGTCTCCGGCTCGAGGAATTTGAAACCGGTATACCATTCGGCATGACATCAGCGTAGCGCAGATTCTGACAACGGCAGGTAATTCCCACGGCCAAACCAGCGGGAATTTTAACTCAGTCACCTGGAAGTTTCTATCTCGCGTTTCTCAAAGACCACCTTTTCTCACCCTGGTAATCATTTCAAATAAGTCTCTGTTAAGCATTCCATTATTTTTAGAAGGTCATATACAGTTACTCATTTGCGGCCTGGGTCATTTTGTGATTACAAGATCTCTCTCAACAATCGATTAGAGACTCCAAACGGAACAACCGAAAAGCGCATGCGCGTTTGTAACATCTTCAAGATTAGCAAGTGGCAACTATCTACGGAGGTTTTCCACGGCAAGATCACATCCATTTCATTTCTAGAAAAATAATCAAAATAGCGCTACTCATAATCCCCATAGACTTCAATACTTCGATTGTCCAGAAAGCCTATATTTTGTAACTGATGCAATTATTTTGTAGGAAGTCAGTCTTCGTTAGTACTAAATACAATAAAACGGTGTATTTGTTCGACTCTTTGCGAGCTTCCGATTTATTTGCATAAGAAAAGCACGTTTCAACCGTTCTGACGTTTAAGATCTTTTCAAGATGTCAGGGTTTGTTCAAACAACAGATAACACTGTCTTGTCCGATTCATTGTATTCTTGTTTCGTCAAGAACAGGTGGTCAAATCTCAGGTGTGACAAAAATGGAAGGTGGTAATGAGCAGTTACAGAATCATTCTCTAATATCGAAGGCAGGGAGAAACTCCTTAAGCTCAACTTATAATTGACTACATAGACGTTAAAAACGGGTTATGTCATGGGTGTCTTTTTCTGTCCTCAGGGCCAAAATTCGGGTTGTGTCAAATGGTCTTAGAACCGCTACAGAAAGACATAAAGTTAATTCTTGAAAGAAGAGCAAAGCATAATCATTTTATAACGGTTCTTGCTAGACACGAGGGCTGAAACCTGAAAAACAGCGGCCCGCTTTTTTTTTTAAGTTGGAATCTGTTTCCATCCTGACCATACGTAAGGGCACTTATAAATACTGAATTTCCACGCGCTACTACTGGAATAGTTTGAACAAGCCGGCATTTAGAGTTTTAAACTTTATCCAGAGAAAATCAAAACTGCTTTGAGCCCTCTTCTCTCGTAACCATGGTAACGCTTATGAAAGGCAGTCCTCAACAGTCTAACATATTTCAATCACGAAAGAAACTTGGCCTAAAAAAAATCTTTTTGAGCATAATAAACAACAACAGGCGAAAGTTCGTCTCAAAGTTTTTATTCCAATGGTCACACTCAAGGACTGCATCCACAGAACCACTCTGCACAGCATAATAAGCAGTAGCACACAAGAGTACTGCTCAGTAGCTTTTATTTACAGACTCAAAAGTTAAAAGGCAATTTGATCGGCATAATAAACAGCACCACAGGAAAGTTCTGCTCATGCAGTAGCTTTCATTTGAAAGGTCAAATTTAGCATCTCATTCAGACTCCAAACGTTACAACCACCTTGAACAGCTCAGCAAACAATACCACAGGAAAACCATGCGAAAGATTACACTTGATTGCCACATTTAAGAATTTCGCACACAAAATGAAAAGTGAAAAGTCAAAGGTTGTTATATCCAACACATTGTGACAATGTCCAAATATGGTCATAGCACGCTCAATATTCGTCGAGCGCACTCAACAGATATCCTGCGATATGCGTAATTTTGTGTGTCGTGGAGTTAAAGGCGAATTTTTCAGCTTCTTTTCGCAAAAAAATTGTGCTTTGCGCGATTTCTGTTAAATATTCGCAGACAAACAGATTTCGCTTTGAATGCTTAAAGAAAAGAGAAAATTCTCGTCACAATTCTCGTCTAGCGTTTTGTGACGAAGAATTCGTAAATCACGAACCGCAGGCGATTGATTTACGAATTCTTCGAGTGTTCTTCCAACATCCCAAGTGGTTTATCACGCCTATAAACCATAGAAACGTGTGGTATATTGCTTTTATATAATAATTCAGAAGACGCGCGAAATTTCTGAGTTTATTGCAACAATAAACCATAGCTGATTGACCAATCAGAGCACGCGCAATGATTTTGTTATTATTATAAAAATCAATCAACAATGGACTCCAATTCGTGATCATAGGTCGAACGCGGCGATCCAGTACATATTGTGACTGAACAGTGCCAAGAAAAACTTCAGAAATCCCTTAAAGAAAGGGACACCATAGATACTGATAACAATGTACAATGCTATTCTCGTTGGTCCAGAATGAGCTGTGCTACATCCAAGTGTCACGTATATTTCGTGCCGATAATTTTTGCTTCTAGCGTGTGGAATAGCTCCGTTGAGGACTAATACTCGTTTTTAGTTGTCGAATATACATAGTTGTCAACAATTACCAGAATTACCCTTCTAATCCGTCGACGCAAGGAATTGACCTTAGCTATTATTAATCACAGCTCTTCACGACCGACAACACAACAGACATCGATAAAGCTAAATTGCCCTAGTCTGCTGTACATAAACAGAGATCCTTCTTAGAACTGACCGCCGTGACTGATTTATCAATTCCTTGTTCCACGGACACCAAGTTAGGGTTCCTACAAACATGAATTTCATTGAGATGGTTGTCCGACAGCCATGCCATGCATAATTAAGGAGAAAAAAATAAAGCTAAAATGAGCGTACATGTTGATATAGGTCCTTGGTGCTCTGGAAGCTATTCATGTCCGAGAAGGCATGAAGTACAACTATGATGCAACACAACCGCCTTTGACATATTCCCTTAATTTTTGATGTTAATGCTGCGAGACAATAAATTGCTCTGTTAAAAAAAATTGAGACATTTATTAGCTAGCAGATTAAAATCTTTGTAAAGATTTGTCAGTTGTCAGCGAGAATGAGAGTTTTCATTTAGACACGACTTATACTGGCCGTTGGACGTTTGTTGCAAATTGCAACCATGCCATTTACAAATAGCTATCTCCAAAACTACTAAGTTTAGCTTTTGTTTAAGTTTTTTCTTTTAATTTCCCGTAAAATATACCCCATAATTTGGCAAATGGTCCACGATAACGTGGTTTAATTTTCGTATTTTCGCACGCTACACGACAAGCCACAAATGGAGCGGATGGTAAAGATTACACATGCACTTGTATGTCGTAACATGGTCGATCAAGATTTGAAAATGAAACTGTTCTTTTTGGACTTGAAGATCTATAGTTTTGTGTCAGTTTTAATAGGAGATTAGCACAATAAAAAAGGATAGGAATTCTTTTCGTAAAGAATTAAGCGCCGGCTATTTTTCTCAATTTTCGCGAATTAAAAAACCCCTTGAACACAACAAGTATTAACATTGTTTTGAGAGATTCAAATTTAAAGCAAAAAAGTAGTATTTTCAACTTAAAAAGTATTTTTTTACGAACAGGGGACTTTACCATTCGTATCTCTTTAATTTTGCTGAGGTGACCCCGATCGAGTTGTTACTGCTAAATCTGTCGTTTTGGGCGCCACAAATAAAGAAAAATGACTGTGAATACGTTTTACATTCAGATTTCAAACTGAGAGCCTTTTATGGCCACCTCAGCTTTGCTGGCATGATAGGTCATTATTATTGAGAAAATCTGGGTTGCAGGCAATGAATTTATTTTTTTTATGACAATGTCATGTTTTAAACCTAATGACCTTGAGAAAGAAGGCCGAGTATAGTGGAAATTGCCAAACAGCGTAAATATTACTTTTACAAGAAAATGGCCTTATATCAGAATGAGGCCAGCGTTGTTGGTGCTCTGAAATAAAGTTTTTTTCCCATTAATCTGAGAAGGCAAAAGTTATCGGTCGCTGGCCAACGATAAATTAAAGGAAAACGTCAGAAGAGCAAGGAATCCTCGAAGTTGCAGGCTAAATCATTTACTTACGACTGCAGTATTTTTCTGGATAAACGGAACATACCAGAAACGTGAAAACATATGTCGAAAGAAAATATAAATTAAATATGACATATTTAATACAAACCGATCTTCTGGCGTTTTAAAAAACGTTTTGTAACCAATGTCGGTATTCGTAAATTAAAATGAGAGTTCATTTACCAGTCGTTAATGGCTCGCTTAAAAGTTTTTAAAATGTTGGTAATTTACTAGTTGTCAGCGAAAATTTTCAAATGCCCCTTGTTTGGCAAAAGTGTTTACAAAGAAATATAAAAGGCATTAAGAGTAACGCATATAATCATAATCGGCATCCTTCGCCTCTCCTGGCGGAAAAGTAGCATGAAAGTAAAAAATAACATAAAATAAACGAAATAAATGGCAGCAAACAAATAGTACTTACTTGGTTGCATAACAATGACAGCTCGCCAAGGTATTCCGAATCGCTTATCCATCCGCCATGCAGTCGATAAGTAACCGTGCGAAGGCGACTCATCGGTGTAGGTCGGACCTTGGCCACATTAAAGAAAACGTTCTGTTTCAAACTCAACTATCTGCCGCCGTAAAACAATTTGTTCCACGAGAGGAAAAAGTACACGAATGGTCACTTGAAATTTCTCTTGCTGTCGCTTCCATATCGGATCCGCAGGCGATTGGCTTGACGGAGTCATGTTCGCCTTGTTTTAACAACTAAAATTAAGACACAACAGGTGAAAACACAAATACGTTTCGGTGCAATCAAGCGTTTAATAAATCGCCCGACATTTTGATGACGTGTTTTCATTAATTTGACGGTGAACTTAAAATCAAGGCTGTCTTGAAAGCCATCGTGTAATGCGTGTCGTTAAAAAGTCATTGAAAAACCTAGTGGCAAGCCGACCGCATTTTGGCGGAAAACCGAGACCTAAATGTTAACAGAATGCCGATAAAAGTTGCGAAATGAAGAGAAAACCTTAAGAAGTTATTTCGCTCGGGTGAAAAATAAACATTTGAAGCTCTCGACACTAATTCATGTAACGTGGCTATACCAGTACAAAGTGACGGTTTAACAAAAGGGTTGTTTTATTTTCTTCCGGAATACAATTGTCGCTAATAGCATCCAAGAAAAGGTATTCAGCAATGAATGAACATAATACAAAATACGGAAGAAAGGTTAATTTACGATCAGTCTTTTCTTGATAAGAAGTCCGCAAAATAGAGGAATAAGCTTGAATTAACGAAAATATCTGCCTTAAAAATCACGAACAATGCGTAAAAGGAAAAGGTGGTCCTTGTTATCGTCGGCAATCTCCAAGCGTATTGTGTGGAAAATTTTTGAATGAGGTGCTTGAATTCGGCCATCGTGTCTTACACGGAACAATAGACTGCTCAATTTTCATTACTACTTTGAAGTTTGCTAGCTGATGAAACCACTTATACACAAAGACTGCCTCCTCCTTATAGACAAAGACAGTGACTAGATTGCAACTGCAGCGTTAAATATTTCGTTACAAGCAAGGAACTCAAACACTGTCTACGTTAGCTCCTAGAATAACTGAAATATGTTTACTTAGCCAAGCCTGAAAGCGGAGTTCCACAGTACAATTAATAAAGAATAGCACATACGAACAACAATGACAATATTCCATAAGGAATAGGCCGTAACAAAAGAAGTCCAAACTATCTCCAAGGTTGAAGTGTGCGTCACATTGGTTGTCCTGTGGTGAGGAAGTACGGACGTATGGTCACGTGTGACAACCAAATTTCCGAGCAAGATGACATTTTCTTGTTTCTCTTAACCATGGGGCTCCTGCACGCGTGCGGCTATATAACTGGCAAAACGCACTTGGGCCTGAGCACAACTTACAAGTCTAAATGTAAACCCAAACCCTTTTGCATGCAGACGAAAACAGTGTTGTGTGAAAGCCATTCGAGCGTTTTAACACCAATTCGACACTTTCAAAAAAGTAATGGGAACAAGCTTAGTTCCAGTTGTGCGCATGTGTTCGTTTATCAAATATTGAAGGAAGTATTAATAATAATAATAATAATAATATATAATACAACCTTTAAAGCAGTTTTCAATTGAGTGTCGAAAGTAAATCTCGTTATACGTTTTGCTTTGGCTTTGAATTACTTCGCTCTGTGATTGGCCAAGAAAATCCGCGTCACTTTCTCAACCAATGAGAAGAAAAAACTAAAAGCAATCGTGACTTGCACGCGCGTATTTTCCCGCGCTTTGCGCCGGCAACATGTAATTGCTTCGCATTCTGATTGGCCCATTGCGCTGTTTGTTTCTATTTAAACACGATTTAGGATTTTAAAAGCTCTGCAGCTTGTGGGGTCGTGTATTCAACATTCTCAACTACAAAGAAGATGCTGAGGCGATGTTGAATGAAAGTTTAAACCAATTTAAAACGCGTTAACAGCACAGCCTTTCATTATTTTCCACATTGGTTACAACCTGTTTAAACGGTTTTAGCCTTGATTCAACTAAACGTTGAACGAGTATTAAAGTTTATGTCGAAATCGTGTAAACGGGCCTTAAAAAACAAAACACTTCCAAGCGCCTAACGCAAGCCTTGCCAATGTATTCCCATATTATTATCATGGATTTTCATAGATTTCACAAACTGATCTGCTGGAATTCTTTAGCTGAAAAGTTAATTCTTGGAAATTTCCAGCTGAACTAGCTGTGGAACGTTGAAGTATACTTTCATGAAAGAAAATGTCCCCGTTCACCTCAGAAATATATGTTGCGCTGTAGTAAGGTGTCATTTTACCAAAAGAAATAGTCCTATAACCTCGTATGATCTTAAACACAGCTGTTAAGCGGTGACCAATTTACCTAATATCGACTCAATTAATTGAAAACGCTAAAACTTTGCTTCCTGTCCGCCGGGGACTCGTTTTGAGCGTGGCTATTCTTGTACGATTCAAATGAGACACAAACGGCATACTACTGGGATCAGAACAATTGTCGAAAAAGCTATGATATTTCGAAAAAATGTTCGTACCTTTACTTCCTGTGTTAGGTCATTTTCAGTCATGGCGGATGGGACCCCAGAGCCACGGCGAGTCGAGGGGTAGGCTTTTAGCGCCGAGTCCGTGTTGGCGGTCACCCTCTTTTTCAATCCAGGCTTATTCCCATTCGAAGACATGACCCCGGCAAGAATATTCAACCTAAGCTGAGTAAACAGCAGAATAAAAGCGATCGACGCGTTGAACTCTCGGCTTATTATGAAAGAAGCGAAGTTCGTTGCGTCGGTTTGAGATCCGAAGAGTTGTTCATCGCTTCTGTCCAGCCGTGGATTGGAAGAATAAACACCTCTTAAGGAACATACTAGGTAAAATCATTCATTTAAAAGGCAACATTGCAGAATCTCATCCGCAGACTCAAACTTGGAACGAGGCAAAAGATTCGACTCTTTAAAGGACAAGGAAAGATTCCTTCAGTTTCTACAGGCGGGAAGCTCGGTTTTCAAAAGAGCAATATCTTAGATTTTTGTTTGATTTAGTCCGCCACTTAAAATTCAATTTGCATTGAGGATTAAAAGAAATGTAATTACACCTGGAGAACAGAAAACAATTCAAAAGCAATTCAAGTTTGATAGCGCCATTGAACTGACAATATCTAGCTTGGACAGCGAAGCCCGAAATATAACAACAATAAAAGCTGGTGTCACAAGGAACGGTGAATAAAAAACCGTTGATTCGTGTTATTTTTTTAAGCTAGTAGTTTTCTTGAAGTTGACTCTGATCCGTTTTAATAGTTTTACAATGACAAGACAGAAAGCCTAGCAACGGTAAAGAAAATCAAAACCTCGGCAAACACATCTCTGATCTCAACCATTGTACCCGGCGTGCTCGCTTGTTCAGACGGATACATTAGCTAAAGTGGCTAAAATCCTAAGGTCTTTCGGAACTCAATCACACTTCATAAAAACTGGCCTTGTAACAGGCACGTCTGAGGTTACATCCATAGCTCGAGATGCTGCATGCGTGATTTGTTAGCTGTAGAGGTTTTTTTCTACAATTCCCCGGAAATTTCCTTTTGAAGAAAGTAGTAAACTGATAAAATGGCATCAAAGTAAACTGACGGTTTAATTGTTTTAGCCTCAATTGTTATTACACTTTAGGATTTCGTGCAACAGGCTCAAAAGTTAGCCGACCATCCTGTACAGCGTAATAAACAACACCATAGGAAAGTATTGCTCAGTAGCTTTCATTTGAATGGTCACACTTTAGGATTTCATCCACAAGCTAGTGAGAACCACCTTGTACGGCATGATAAACAGCACCACAGGAAAGTGCTGCTCAGTAGCTTTCATTTGAATGGTCACACTTTAGCATTTCATCCACAAGCTAGTGAGAACCACCTTGTACGGCATGATAAACAGCACCACAGGAAAGTACTGCTCAGTAGCTTTCATTTGAATGGTCACACTTTAGCATTTCATCCACAAGCTAGTTAGAACCACCTTGTACGGCATGATAAACAGCACCACAGGAAAGTACTGCTCAGTAGCTTTCATTTGAATGGTCACACCTTAGGATTTCATCCACAAGCTAGTGAGAACCACCTTGTACGGCATGATAAACAGCACCACAGGAAAGTACTGCTCAGTAAGCTTTCATTTGAATGGTCACACTTTAGGGACCGTTCATTTTTTATGGGGTAGGGGGGCTGGTGGGATTTGGAGGAGTGTAATTTGAAAATTGTATGACCCCCCCCAATTTCCGATTTTTTTCGCATGGCCCCCCCCTCATCAGAGTAATTTTTTGGAAGGCCCCCCCCCCCCCATGATAAAAAAATACATAAGGTATTAAAAAAGTTACTGCATTACAATTTCGTTTTGTTACAGTTCACGTAATTTAGTGAAAGAAAGCTGAAAGCTAGAAAGCTGTTTTTAACAAATCCTCACTTAAAAGAATGAAAAGTCAATTTCAGCTCTTCTTGTTACTGCTCGTCCTGAGCGTGTTGTAGCTGGCCGCTCGTCTACATATTCCTCGTCTGAGGCGATAAAAGCAAGAACGACATCATTTAATCGTCTTCAGAGTCAGGGGCATCACTCTTGTAATCATCATCAGTTTTCTTCTCCCTCACTGCTTTCACCACTGCTGTCTACTTGACCTGATTTCATTGCTGCCTCTCACTTCGGCTTGACCTGTTCTGAGAGTATTCATCTGCAGGAAGTGTCCTATAATTGTTCTTCACTTTGTCATTCTTGCTGCTCTTCTGATGCTGTTTTAATAGCCAATGATGTTGTAAGTATTTGTTCAGAGAGGCTGTTGAGTAACTGAAAGGGCAGTTAAAAATTCTGAGTGATCATGACTCCACGCTCTTCAAGGCGAATGGCATTACCCTGAAGCCTGACAAGAAATTCCACCATGACTTCAATGTGCAGCACATCGCTAGGATTGAGGCAAAGCAGCTCAAGGTTTCAGGGGAATTAGAAAATCTCGAAAAAAAGAAGGAGACCTTTGACCAGGTCTTCAAGGGCTTAACAGGACATTATGTGTCAAAAAAAAAGAAAATTAAAACAAAACCGTAGGAAATCAAAAGGCAGAAAACGCAAACGGTTTGAAAACAACGCCCTACGCGTGTATCATATCTGCGTTGCAAATCCCCTTGAAAAAGAGCTTCCCAATTGTCTTCTTTATCCTCCCTCCATGACAATTCCGGAAGCGTGCATAAACGATGAAGATGTAGCTGCATTGTTGCTAAACACGGGATGCAGCATTCATCGCTCACCTACTGCAATCAAGCTACTTCAGCAACGCGGCACAAAGCAGGTTTATTACCAACCTTAAGCCAGAAGTAAGAAACAGGATGTATTGCTTCCTGCATCCTGAAGATTATAGCTCAAACGTCGGAGACACGAACAAAGAGAAGAAGAAAACGACGAAGAAGAGGAAGAAGAGGAAGACAACGAAGAAGAACAGGAGGAAAAAGAAGAGGAACACAGCGACGACGAGATCAAAGAGAACGTCGAAAAGGAGGAAGGGGACACCTCGTAGTAGTTTCATGCCCCTCCCATTAAATTTCTCAGACAAAAGCTCTGGTAACGAGGTCAGTTCCAATTCAGGACTCAAATTATTGGTTTAAATTATTTGAGCTTGACAACAACATCTTTATGAATGAAAAGAAAGTTGTTGCTATTCAAGACTGTTATTATGGTATGTTCACTGTCCTTATAAAATATAAAAGTTGTTGAGAAGTTTTCTTGTTACCCTGCATATTTGTTATAAATAAAAGAGCACAATTTTTCTTCCATTTGTAAACATCTCTTATCCTATTTTTAATCTAATTTTTTCGTCCGACCCCCCCCCCCCTTTCCTTCATTTTTTTTTGGCTGGCCCCCCCTTTTAAGCCAATTTTTTTCGAGTGGCCCCCCCCCCCAAATCCCACCAGCCCCCCTCTCTCATAAAAAATGAACGGTCCCTTAGGATTCTTGATCCACAGGCTCAAAAGTTAGAACCACCACGTACACCATAATAAACAATACCACCTGAAAGCACTGCTCAGTAGCTTTCCAGACTCTTCTGGTAGACCCGTATGAACTGAACTTGACATTGTCATCTTTGAAAAAACTCTTAGTCATTTTTCTTCTAAAAACATTCATAGCCAACACGTTACAACCTCAGTAAGTTTATTCGTTTATCTGAGTATTCTTTTCTCGTTATTTTTTAGTTTGTTTTTGCTTGCCTTTTTCTCGCGAAATTGCTCCTGCATGACTCAAATTTCCGATCCCCCACCCTAAAAGCGCGAAAAAATAGTCTACTTAAAACATAGCAGAACCCTGATTCCCTCAACTGTTGAATTGATCCCGCGGATCTCCCGTAATTTTTTATCCCACATTCCAAGCCAGTGATCCCCGATTGTTACGATTCTATGAACTGTGGCAACAGAAGCATCCGTTACAAATACAAGTATACAGTAAGAGGAAGGGGAGGGGAGGGTGAGTTGGGAGAGGTGAGGACAGGGTTAGAGGAACGGGAGGGGAGGGTGAGGAGGCGAAGAGCCTATCTCTTTTCGCTGATACAATGGAACTGTCATAAAAAGAGGTACTAAAGAAGACGAAATGCGTTCGGTATATCAGGAGTTCACGAACTCCCTTGTACTTACGAATTCACAGGGAATCGAAAATTTCCATGGGGTTTGGTTATCATCCAACCACTGAACAGTTTAACAAGTTTTGGGAAGTTCAAAGAAGCGATCGATAATAGACAAAACGTATCTCTTGTTTCACCTGGCACCATATAATGACACGATGACAGAAACTAAAAAAGAGACTTTCACAATTGAAATGTAATACGATTAAAGGATTTCCTCCCTGTTTCGTATTTAACTTCATTGGTGCAATGACATTTAATATTTGGTGCGAAGGGATAGCTTTTAAGTTTGGATTTGTCGCCATAACGTGGAATTCGCTTCGCAGGGGTTTGTTAAATCAATAGTTCGACTTAAGTTTTGTAGGACGCCCGGTAGGACGAACTAAATGGGATACTTCACCTAAGGTATACAGTGAGACGACATTACCCAGTGGAGTAACGCAATGCGATTCATCGGCGATTAACGATAACCTGCCAGATACGGTAGAAAACAAACTGTGTTTTTAAAGTCAGAAAAATATACGAACGCAAACATAACAAGAAACAAGATATAATTAGAAGGAGTTGAACTGGCTTGAATTTCTAACCGCAAAATTTTGCTTGAGCCTTTCGCCAAGGTTAAGTAGCTACACTTTGTGCTATCGATTACTTTTTTCAGGTCAATGAAAAGAATCGCATTAAAATCATTTTGACGGTATCCTGTCGCAATGTTATAATCTGCCCTCACCTTTTCCTCCTCTGTTAGAGTGAAAATATGCGTTGATCCGTCCGGTTCCATGAAAAAAGCGACGTTCTTTTGATTCTTTGTCAAATCGTTCAGCTTCCTCCCAGCAACAACTGCATTGCTGATGGTACGAAACTTTTGTGACATATTTCACAGAATGTTAATTCGCAGAATCTGTCAGCAAACGGCGCACGTGTGGTCAGGGCACAGAGACGTTGCCCGCTATGAGTCGAAACTCAGGTGCGATTTCCACGATTTCCACTTGCAGTTTTGTTCGACTTGAAGCCTTTGCGTTTGACAAAGAAGGAACAGGTCATGAAAACCAACCGACAAAACACACCTGAAATTCGCATTTAAACATGAAACTCGTGTTCTGCATGTACTCGCAATTTGTCGAAAAGAGGACCCAAGTTTTATCGAAGCTTGATGTTCGATTAATTGCCAGATTTGCTCTTCCTGTATAAGCGCAGTCAGCTTTTATAAACAATGAGGAATCACTTTACAGAAAGCTGTCTCCGGTTTCGACAAGATTTCTCGCGCTTATCAATGGGAAAACTGACACGCGAGATATGCAATATCGCACGCACGTTGTTACTTTTCTACAAAACCGAAAATCCATTAGTGAAAAAAGCAATTCACCATTAATAAGCCACACAGTTCCTTTTGGCTTTCTAAATTATGCGTCTGTCATTCCGGTTTCCTATGTCAATCTTCCGGTACAAAAGTTGGTTGAAGTTAAAAAGTATAATTTCCCGGTGTTTCTCTAAATTGAATACAAACATTGTTGGTCCATAGGTGACAGACCTTTCATCAAATCCAAGTTTCACCTGGCAGAAATTTGACAATTTATCTGTTGTGATCTCTTTGAATTTCTTGAACATCAGTTTGCTTTTGTCTCAAGTCGCAAAATATATAGATTTAAACAATAAAATAACTTTCGACTGTTTGTCTCTTAAAAATTTGTTAATGTGTCTGGGTTCAGAGTTGTAATCAGATCCGGGGGGGGTGGGGGGGGGGGGCACTCCCTATAATGGCTTATACGGGGAGGCTCCGCCCGTAAGGGGTACCTTTTTCACGCTTCAAGTATATGAAAGGGTAGGGATTTCACGAGTCGAAGTATATGAAAGGGTAGGGAATTCTGTCATTGAGTTATTTAAAAGGGGCTTTCGTAAAAATATTTCGAACACACATACGTTATGACTGTACTGTTTTAATTATTGAACGCTACGTGCAAATGACAAGAAGGCTTCCTGTTTTAGGTATGCAAAAGGGGTACTATTTGTCAATGGAAGGTATAAGGAAGGGGTACCTTTTCTGTCAAAAATGGTATATAAAAGGGTAAGGGGTCGGACCTCGGGGCGGAGCCTCCCCGTATTAAAAAATTTTCAGTACCCCCGGGGGTCAAATAACGTACGGTCCTGCTTCTGTGCAGTACCTTCGTGCGATGGACCTTTCCACTGTCGACACTGTTGGAAAGAGCACCTTAAAATTAGTAAAACAGCCAAGTTTAGGAGTCGTATCTTTTAAAATCGCAACGTTAAAAAGCTGGGAAATTTTAGAGACGTTTGTATGCTGGAGGGGGGCAAGTTTGTTCCCCCCCCCACCCCCGGCCTTGTAGCACCATATTTTCGCTATTGTGCAAGACGTGACTCCCAAACATTGGCCATGTTATTAACTTTTAGTTGCTCTTCCTAGCTGTGTCGATAGATTTTCGCTACCTGGTCAAAATAAAAAGTTTAAAAAAAGGTCTATTACGCTTTAACACAACACTGTTCTAACTTGTGGGTCAGAGGATGAATTCCTCAAGTTGTGCAAGGTGGGCCGAACATAAGCAGCGTAACCATTCAAATGACTGTCACTTAGCACGACTTAGTATTACACTCCAGTGGTGCTGTTTATTATTGCAGCAAAAACTATTGAGTAGTGTTTTTCTGTGGCGCTGTTTATTACCGTAAATTTAACCCCCCCCACCCCGTAAAGAAGCCCCCACCTCTCAACTAACCCCCACCATTTTAGAGGGAGAAAATTATGATGAAGCCTCCCCTCCCATTTTAGCCTTCTCTCTTTCCCCTCGCACCTTTCCATCTTTCCATCACAACCACAACTTCCGCGTCCTTCAACGTTTTTTATTTCGCTTTCTTTACTTCCGGCAATGTGTTCCGCTATATTAAATACGCCCAATCTCTTCCCCCTAAAGCGTACGCAGTTGTTCAACAGTTCTGAGTCTGCGGATGAAATCCTAAAGTTTTAATACGACCATTCTGCAGGGTATGGAACAGTACTTTTCATGTGCGACCGTTTGTGATACTGGAAAAAGTGGTGAAGTGTTCCTATTTTAGGCTAAATACATTAGGCTTCCCGACCCAAATGAGCGGCGGAAATCGAGCCTAAAATATACATCAGTTATTTTAAAAATAAGTTGTGCCCATTGGCTAACACGCCCTAAACCGCAGTCACATAATTATACCACAAAATAAATAAATTAATAAATTATAACCACTCGCGGGTATCTGCTTTTCGTCGGTTAGGAAACGTTACTGAAAGCTTCAAACGAGAAGCGTGACGCTTGCGTTACATTTTACGCATGATTAGTCCTTGTATCATAAAGTCAAATTTACGCCTCTGCACTAACAAATAGCCCTCCAGTCTTTTGTATCCGTTCCTGCCGTTTGGAGCGCTTTTCAAAAGACCTTTTTAGCTCGTAGATTTTGTTTTCCCAATGTAGACCACGTGATGTTACCCTAGAGAACTGTTTCTTTGAAATTTTGACAAAAGGCAAATACCCTTGGGACGATCACGAGGTCTACATTGGGAAAACAAAATCCACAAGCTAAAAAGGTGTATTGAGTGTCGTAAAACCAAAACCGAAGCAATTACTCTGACCAATCACAACAGACCCAAACAGTGTAATGAGCCAATCAGAATACGAAGCGATTACATGTAGCCGGTGCAAAGCGCGGGAAAATACGCGCGTGAAAGTCGCGATTGGTTTTGGTTTTGCTTCTCATTGGTTGAAAGTTTTCCTGGCCAATCAAAGAGCGAAGCAATGCAAAACCAAAGCAAAACGCGAATTACTTGTGACACTCAATTGAAAACCGCTCTATCCCAGACAAAATTATCACAAGCAAGTTCCTCCTCCTCCTCCACCTTTCCCCCTCCGACGGATAGATAGTACACGTACACCCCCGGCAATCAAACGGAAAACTAGGGTATGTGAACATTCTAAGTAGAAATTGCAGTAATACACTTACAATACCAGGGAGAGTCTTGAAGGAATCGGTGACCACAGCTATGCTGCCTGATCTCCACTCACGCCTCAGCTCCGAGTAAAACGTGTCCTCTCGCCTTCCCTCCATCACACTTAGTTTCCTCGGACGAACAAGCGCTGTGTAATGGCAAGGGAAAAAAATGTGATTCAGTATAAAACAATTCTTTCAAGATATCACATATTTGGCATATCACTTGCTTTCTTGCTTCTGCTATTTCGACTTTGTCTTCTTTGTTTCCTAAGAGTGGACATTTTAGTACTTGGACGCCGCCGAAACAATTGAAAAACTCGAAAAAACTGTGCGTTCTCGCAAAATGAAGAACCAGATCGACAGGGCTGTTATATAAATGGAGTGGGTCTGTCCGCTTAAGGGGTTATTTCGACTGTATCTCAATACCAAAAATCGTTACCTTTGTCCACTTGATTATCCATGGGTGATTTTACTTTCCTGGAAAGAAAAAGAACCTGCAAATTACTCGAAGAAAAGACATTACAAAGGAAAACCGAGTCGATCTAAAAACGGCAGTTACATGCTTATGTTTTATCTTTTAACTACTCTTTTTTCCCAAGAACCATTCGTCTTATGGAATCTGTTCCCTTATGGAGTCGTGTCAAGCGACACATTAAGTCCTTTAAGCAGTCTGCTTTGCCTGCCATTAGAACACTAAAGGTGCCCCCCTCACCTTCGCAGGCTCTAAACCGTTGACCAGTCCCCTCCCAGTATTAGAGGAATCTCTAGCTCGTGGGAGTACTTATTCTAAGTTCTAAGTTCTAAGTATGAACCGTTTTTTCCTGGTTACAGCTTTTCAGCAAAGTACAAAGGGTGACTCTTGAGTCTCTTAGAGTGTGACTGTCGGACTGTTTAAAAGAGAGCTTGCGAACTGAGCTTTCCTGCAAGGAAAGTGCTTGTTGCGATTCTGTATGAGTCTGTAGATGAAATCTTGGAAGTGAAAGTAGCCTGGCGGTAATAAAGTTTGGTGCAAGGTTGTCCTAACTTCACAGTCGGTGCTCGTAGGTGAAAATTACAGAGCATAACTCGACTTTGGTGACGTTTACTACGGTGCTACACTGGCTGTCGGTTTTGTGTCTACGAGTGAAGTCCTAAAGTGTGACGATTCCGTCAGCAGTTCTTTCCTGTGGTGCTATTAGGGAGCTTTAGAAGCGAGGACGGCAACGGCATCGAGAACGTCACAAAACAATAAGCTTAATGAGCAAAAACAATGGCTCTGCGCGTGCGTTTTACATTTTGGTACATTTCCTTGCCGTCCTCTACAAAACAACAACGTGAAATGACCAAATTTTAGGTTTTCTCGAGAACGTGAGCGTGTGACTGTGAAGCCCTGGCCAAACTATCGAACAAAGTTGGATTCAACGTTCCAACTTTGCTCGATCCAACATTGTTCGACCGTTTGGCTGCCCATGTTGGAGGATGTTCGTCCAACAATTTTTGCTCGATCAAATGTTGGATAGAGTTTGCTTTTGATCAAACATTAGGTCCAACAATTCTACTCGATGAAAAAATGTTGTAGTGTTTCGCTGCTCTTCCAACAAAGTTGTATCCTGAAACGAGTCACGTTCACCCTGCTAGCCAATCCTTAATCGCTATTTTGGTGCTCTCTTTGCAGATGTCCGGTTCAATAGCGTTTAAAATCCGGGCTCATTCTCATCATCTCCTTATAAATCATCGCGGGTGTATCTTGCAATGATAACTGTAGAGCGGTCATGGAACATACCCTTTTCAGCTCGTACTCTTAACAATTCCAAGGTTTTCAACCGCTTGACACCGCGTCATTTACGTCCGTGAACAGCTCTAGTACCATAAACATTACACATAACGCTACATAAGCGCTTTTCGTTTCCGTTTTTGCGCCATGTTTTGAATTACATTTTGCGCCAACTTGTACCGATAGCTTGTTTCGTCTAGCAATGTTGGGTAGTGTTTTGCCACTATCTCAACATTCACATCCAACAATTTTGGATGCTGGATCCAACTTAATTGTTCGATAGTTTGGCCAGGGCTTAAAGTTTTCTTTCTTTTTCCTTACTTTAACCTAACTATGCTTTAACGCCGTTCATAAATATTTAATCCCTGAATAGTTCGCCCGTATTTTCCAAGTTAAACAAATTGGAATAATAGCGAAAATGGTACAGAAACGAGAAGTTTGATTTTGAAATCAGTGACGTTTTCGTTGCTGTCGCTCCCTGATGACAATGTTGTACAGGTTGGTTCTAACTCACTAATCAGCACAAGAAAGTCGATAACGCTGCTGGACCATACAAATTAAACATATTGAGAAGTTTTCTCGTGTGGTATTGTTTTTTCTCTATCTTTCCCCGAGAGGACATTTCATAAAAGATATCACAATCGCCAGGCATAATAAAGCTAAACAGACCTTAGTTCGGGGTTGGAGTTTTTGGATGCCATAAGAAAGATGAAGCAACGAGGTGTTTGTTGTTACACAAGAGGCAGGAGTACCGTGTTTTCCGTTTAGCTTTGCTTCAATTTCAAATTAGAAAAGATTCGATTTCGAGTAAATCTATGTCAGCTGCTTCATTTTGTCAATAAAACGACAGAAAAGGCCGCGACGTTCCCGAAAAATATTTGCACAAGATATTAATTTCCTTTTTTTTTCTGAAAACTGTTTCTAAATCTCCGGCAGACGGTTACAAAAGCGAAGATTAACGTGTTTTCTTCCTTCTATATAAGCCTCCCAGCTTTCTTAGCGATAGAAAACTGTAATTTCTCGAGTACTGTTTAAGAGGAAACGGTAGAACTTTACTTTATTCTTGAAGATACAAATTGAGATGGGTCAGCGGCAGTCATGGCGTGTGGACGTGTCTTGGACAGCTCCGCAAACATTTACCTAAATTTCTAGTTTTCTTTCGCGTAATTTGCTCTATTAGTAATTTGTTTATTCTTAAGAAGTAGCTCTCTTATTAATCTTCGTTTTCAAGAAATGGGAAGAACACAAAAACGTCAATCAAAGGGTGCAACCGTTCTGGATTCTCAACAGGATTCGTGGGTGGATGGCGTCGAAGGAGATTACGTAACTCTAGCCACCGTTCGAGAATTGTTAAAGGTGTAGGAATCCACATTTAAGTCGCTATTTGAGTCAACCATTCATTCATTGACTTTGAGGGTGGACAGTGTAGTGAAGGATGTGCAGGAGATGAAAACTGGTTTGCAATACACCCAAAAAGATGTGGACGAGCTGAAACCAATTCATGTTAAGCTGGAAGATGTTAACAAAGAACTTGATAAAATTAGCAAGGACCTTGCATCTCATTCCCAAAAGATGGAGTATCTCGAAAATCAAAGTCGGAGAAATAACATCCGTGTGAATGGAATCCCGGAATCTGACAATGAAACTTGGGAAGACGCAGAAGCTAAGTTAAGCGAGCGATCAAGGATAACCTGGACCTTGAAGTTGACATCGAAAGGGCTCACCGGGTGGAAAGGCGGATAACCAAGTCAGGGCAAGCAAACCGGAATCAACCGAGAACCATCGTGTGCAGATTAAGAGATTGGAAACAGAGGGAGCAGGTTTTGCACAAAGCTAGGCGGGAGAAGCCTACCGATCTTTATATCAGCGACGACCTATCGCCGGCAACCTTACAGAAGAGAGAGTCTCAGATTCCTAATCTTAAAGCTGCTAAACAGGCGGGTAAAATTGCATATTTTGTCCTCGATCGCTTAGTTATTCGTGATAAACCTGCAAGCGAATAGTTTATCATCCTTACCATTTTATAATTTAGACGATGATCAATTTCGGCTAACTCTGTTTGAATTCATGAATGGCGGTACTATTAATTTTGATCCTGATAGATTAGCTCAGTTAAAGTTTAATCCTTTGTTATGTGAGTCCTATAAAAATTTTAGTCTTTGTAAAGACAATGATCCAGACATAAATTTTTATTTCGAACACAGTACCTGTGAGTACTATACCGAAGATAGTTTTAACAACATGTTAACCGAAGAGCAAAGTCGCCTAAACTTAAACTGCAGTAGCCTTGAATCAGGCCTTTCTCTCCTCCATATGAGCTTTCGTAGTATATCTAATTAATTTGATAAGCTTTCAAATTTTCTAGGCCAACTTTGATTAAAACTTCCTATTGTTGGGATTTCTGAGACTTGGCTTGATGAATGTTATCATTTTTGCGACATCGCGGGTTACAATTTTTTGCATAAACCCAGAGTCACTCGCGTTGGTGGAGGTGTTGGCCTTTACATTGGTGAGCATTTGAATTACGAACAACGTCCTGATCTAGCGTTCCCTGTCGACGGAAGTGCTGAATCTTCAGTGTTTGTTGAAATTAATAGGACAAAAGTAATTATTTATCGACCACCCGACTCACTGTTAAATGAATTTCTGTCTGATTTGGACCTAGTACTAGGAAAAATTACCAAAGAAAATAAGCTTGTATTTTTAATGGGAGACTGGAATTTAAATCTAATTAATCACCATTGCCATAAAGCGACAAGTGACTTCTTGGATTTGTTGTACTCTAGGATGCTTTTCCCACTCATTACACGTCCCACTAGAATTACGGCGAACAAAGCTTCACTGATAGATAACATTTTCACGAACGATCCACTTTGTCCTTCAATAAGTGGTCTTTTTCTCAATGACATATCTGACCATTTACCAATTTTTTCACTTTTTTTGAATAATAATAGCACCAGTGACAAGGACAAATACGTAATCTTTCGTGAAAAAAATGCGCATAATCTAAGTGCATTTAAAGATAACTTAGCTAGGATAACCTGGGCTGAAATACCTGGTTTAGATGATCCACCTTGCGCTTATAAAATCTGTATTGAACAGTTTGTTTCAATTTATGATCGGTGTTTTCCACTCAAAAAAAAAAACAGAAAGTGAAGTGGTTCAATTCTCGTAAGCCTTGGTTTTCTCGTGGCCTTAGTCGTGATGTTTACTCGCGCAAGCCAGTTACTTTCGCATTATACTAGAAATTGCAACCTTTTTTACATACCTCCCTACCGAACTAATATTCGAAACTTCTCAATTCGGTTTCAAGGACCTAAGTTTCTCAACTCGTTAAGTCATGAAATTCAAAACAGTGAAAGCATCCGTTTGTTTGGGAAAAGACTTAAAAAATTCCTTCTTTCTTAGGCAAATATACTCATTGCTGAGCTACTTACTTCTTTTCTTTTCTTTTTAAAATAATACATTTCATATTTCATGCTGTCCCCGTAATTCGTATGATGTATCCTATATTGTCAGGAAGCCTATAGTTCATAAGCCCCCGGCTTCTATATAGGCTTTCTTGTCATTACCACCTTAAACAATTGTAGTCCATCGTCTTAAGTTTAAGTTATTATAAATTTCTTGTGTTTCGTATTTTTAAATTTCTAGTGTTTTGTATTTTTATGTGGTTAATGGCAAATAAATGGAAATGGAAATGGAAATGGAAAATGGAAAAGACGCTTGGAGAGCACGTGACAGAATACTTGACAACGTTATATTTACAGTGAGAAAGTCGATTGAACAGAACCTTTATTAAATAACTGAACGCTGGTGTGTGTAAATTTTATTTCATTTTTTTTTTTCACTTTCACAATACTCGACGAGTAGTGGAAGATTTCAGCATACTGTCTCAAGTGAAAGACAACCGATTTTCTACGTTTATAATGAAAAGAAAGGGATGTAGACCTATCTTATTACGATCATTACCAATGATCGGGTGTTGTTTCAGACCTCGTCACCGAAAGCAAATTTCCGCTTATTATTTTGGCACTTTTAATTCTCCAAGTTCCTCTTACGTTTTGTTGCTTAGTTTGGCGCTGATCTTAATGACTTCGTAGTTCCTTGGTCGCCCATATTCTCAACTTTCACCCAATTTACGCTAACGTAACTTATTTGCATGTTATACCCCCGGTTTGGATTTCCGTCAGGTCATTTAGAAACCTGTCTCGCAATTTTTATCCCACTGGAGGAAACCTGGGGCCCGTTTCTCGAAGCTCCCGGTAATTACCGGGCCCATTAAGCAGTTTTGTTTCCCAATCCAGATGGGAGTTTCAATACTTTTGAAAATTATACGGTAAAGTTATCAGCTGAAGAAACAAAATGGACTTAATTAGAGGTCAGAACACATCCTACTTTTCTTGAGATTTTGATATCAAAATATGGTTTCTGGCAAGTTAACATAAGTTACTGCCGGAGACTTTCGAGAAACGGACACCAGGTCACGCTGAAGTTAGTTTTCACTCCCACCTTTCACGATTGTGACTATTTACGTTTTGCATTTGATCAAACACCCATTTATTCTTTTATCTTTAACTGACGGTTCAGTTCCTCAACCCTTCAAGCCCCCAACATCAATATTCCCCAAAACCACCTTTATATATTTATTATGGTTCTGTGTTAGAGATATTTTAATTTTGTTGATCATTTCGGCTTTTCGAGATTTCTTCAGTTCCCGGCGGTTATTTCTAGATTTCTTTCCCTCCCGGCGGGGGGGGAGGGAGTGGGGAGGAAACAGGGGAGTCAAAAACTTCCGCTTTCCATACCCTGTTTTCCCGCCTCCTGGCCCTTTTTCTCCTGACTCTTGCCCTTCTCGCGTTGTTCCCGCCCCCAAATAAATTACTTCCCCCGCCAACCCCCCGCCCATTTAGAGCTACCCGGCTTCCCGCCCTCCGACCTCCCCTCTCCCACCCCTTCCCCCACACCCACCTCCCCTAAGTTTGCTATCTATCTCAATGAATCGATCCGAACTCAAATATAGTCATTGTATGTCAACGTATCATGAATGAGAAGGCTATCATTACAGTCGAGTTAGGTCAAGCGTACCCCCCTAGATTACATAAATGAGTTGATTATTTGAACATTGAACCCGTTAGTAGTTTCTAATAATGCAATCATTTTCTAAATATTCCAATCAAAGTTCAATTGCTGATTGGACTACATCTGTAGATGTGTTTGAAAAACGCGTTCAACTAACGAAACTTTATTTCTGTCATCTCTTTTAATAGAGCACACCTTTTAAAGCCCTTTAAAATCCAACAATATTGTTCTTTCCGAGGAATCCTAAAAATAATAAATTTGTATGGAGCGAAATTAAACACAGCTGATATACCTGCCAACTTTTTCTGAGTCAAATGCGTGAGATTTTCGTCTCCTCATGACCGGAATTTGCGAAAATGTTCCGGCGACCTCCGAAGATTTCTCGAAGACTTCCGAACGCTACCGAACAGGTTACCGAAGATGTTCCGATGACTTCTGAACACTTTCGAAGCTATTTGCTATTTTTCCAGTCCCTCCAATGCAAACTAAAACGCGACGTTTTAGCGCGGTCTGATTCAGTTGTGACTCAAACTCGTCATTAAGCGCCGTTTGTTGGAACATTCACGGGGAATATTGAATTGAATTTTTAGTTGTTAATGTGTCAAGTCATCCGTATTTCTAAGTCAGGCGTGAGAAATTGTCCTCGATGCGTGAGATCGACGTCTTTGGTCCGCAGGCGTGAGACCCACGCATAATGCGTGAGAGTTGTCCGGTATAAGCTGATAGCGTACAGCGTTGTAAACAACCAAACATATAGACGAGAAAACTTGCTAGAACTTCGCCTGAAATCCTTTTATCACGAATAAGACTTCTAGAAGCTCTATGGGATGTAGAAAGCAAAACAACTTCTCGATAATAACATTTGCAATACCGTTTTTCACATATCACTTCCACTCACCGTTGGACGCCATGTTGGACGCTTCGATTTCCCATATAAGGAGCGCCTCATTTGTTCCCTTAGTCCAATCAGCAATCGAAGTTTGATTCGAATATTTCAAAAATGATTGCATTATTCGAAACGACTAACGGGCTCAACGTTCAAATAATCAACTCATTAATGTACTCAAGGGGGGTACGCTTGACCTGACTTGACTGTAATATATATGTGCTACCTATGTAGCGTACATCATGTCAAGATGACCGGTTTCTGGAAGTTAAAATGCACTGGTTACAAATGCCAACAATTAACTCAAGATTATCTTTAGAAACGCTCCCACATCGTCTAAACAAGGCAAATGCTGCACTTCATCGGTAAAACAGGGTCGGTACAAAACGTGGACCCCCCTTCTGGACCCCCTTCTGGACCCCCTTCTGGACCCCTCGATTTTTCTGTTGAAAAATAATAAAATGATATTTAACAGTCTTCGCTTTGGATTTCAACTTCGGCCGGTTCGTTGATAGTTACAGACAGTATTACAGTAATCGCGAACATTACCACAGCCAGTTGCCATTTTCATCCCGAGAAAGACTTGCTTTGAGTTTCGCTGAATTTGCGTTGCTGACTTTTGTTGTTGTTACCAAATACTTTAGAATTTTCTCGCAAAGGTTAGATAAACGTTAAATATGCAAATTACTGTTCAGCTTTCAACTGGCTTCGGAGAATGTGAAAATTATTATCGGTGGCAGATTTATGTCACGTGCTAGGCAACCAGAGTGATCATATTTCATTCCATCATGTTTGATGCCACAACATTCAGCGGATTTGACGGCTCTACGATATTTCAGAGCAAGCTTTCGACTATATTTTGCCAGCGTGGAAGAAAACATTGCTCACCTTTTTGCTGCAGTGATAACATTAACTAGCAGTGCTTATTCTAATCCAAACAGAAAAAAAAGATAGTTTTTGAGCTCGGTTCACATTCTTCGAGCCGTACAGCACTTGGCATACTTAATGTTTATCTAATCTCCTTTGTGAGAAAATTCTAAAGTATTTTGTAACAACAAAAATCAGCGAAATTCAAAACAAGTCTTTCTCAGGATAAAAATGGCAACTGGCTGTGGTAGTGTTCGCGATTACTGTAATACTGTCTGTAACTATCAACGAACCGGTCGAAGTTGAAATCCAAAGCGAAGACTGTTAAATATCATTTTATTATTTTTCAACAGAAAAATCGAGGGGTCCAGAAGGGGGTCCAGAAGGGGGTCCAAAAGGGGCCCAGATGGGGGTCCAGAAGGGGGTCCAGAAGGGGGTCCACGTTTTGTACCGACCCGGTAAAACACGTAAAAGCTTCCTTCTTTGGGCTGACAGAAGAGCAAAATAACAGCTTTTGCTGCCTCCTTGTTCACAAAAGAATAGATCTGGCATTAATTTCCTTTAATGGCAGAAATTAAACGACTCCTCTTTCACAACTAACAGACAGTCTAACGAACATGCGTAGGATTATCACGTGTCGCAAACGTGACATAGATATTTTTTCAGGAACGCGAATAGTAGTTTCACTATGATAGAGCGAAATTACGTTGCGAAATTTTAGCACTACCAGCCTCTGACCACCTCCTTCACAACACTGTTTTATACTGGAACATAAATTGGAAAAAAAGAAATGGGAAAACAGTTAACAAACCTTTGCTTTCACAAGTCAAACCCGCCTGACAACGACTTGTAAAAAGAATTGCGGCCTAGATAATTGCCCTTGGCGAAAACGAAACGCATGACGGTGGGATATCAGAAAGATGTGTACAAAGGCATATATTTCGAGAACAATCGCGCAAGAACTGAATTTGTTAAAATAGTTCACGTATGTGGGTTATAATAATTTCTTCGATGAACTTGAACGTAAGTACTGTTCACCTGTTTTCAGCGGCAATTTGTTTTGAGTTGGATCACACGAAGAGTGAGCGACAAATTTGGCGAAAAAGTTGACGAGACTAAAGACCAGTCAGTGAAAAGTGTTTAGCAACTGTTGTAGTGAAGTTCTCACACGCCAAATGGCGCCTTAAAAGCTTTCCTTTGCCGTGAGACGAACGAATCTGTGAGATAACTTAAAGGAGCATGGTCACGATATTTTGGGTCATTATTAGAGAGAAAAAACTTCATTCAACTAATGCGAAACAGTGAAATAACAAATTTTCAGGGAAGGCAAGCACCAAAGAGACAAGATTGCTGAAGAGGATTGCAAATTACCTTTTTGAAAAATTTAGGCACAATTTTTCAAAAACGTAATTTGTAATCCGTTTCAATCTTCTCCATCCTTCACCATCCTCGCCATATTTGCACTTATTCTTGTCTCTTTGGTGCTTGCCTTCCCTGAAAATTTGTTATTTCACTGTTTCGCATTATTTAAATGCACTTTTTTTTTTATCTCTGTAATAATGACCCAAAATATCGTGACCGTGCTCATGCCTTTAAGCTGAATTCACCTCATGAAGGATAGAAGTACTTCCGCTTGTGACTTAAACATGCCGACGTTAACAGTTAACAGACGAATATTCGATACTTTATATCATGATATTCTCCGCGCTCCACTCACGCTAGACAAGGTCGTGACCATAGCAACTGAAAACACGTCCTCCGTTCTAATCTTTTCGTGAATCTTCGCCTCTTTGGCATGCAACCGTCCGTACGTGATGCGCCTAAAGCGAAATGCAAGAAAATTAGCGGTATTTAGATGCAGCGTCACAATCACTCATACTGTTAAAGCAGGTGACCGGGAAAAAAGCTCTAATTGGTCGTTCACTTTGTTAAGTGAAATAACATGAAGTTGTAAAGGATTTAAAGCAGGCGGTTTATCAACTTGAATTAAACTCTTTTCAAACATCCCAAAAGATGCAGGCAAACTGTAGTGAAGATGGAACTTCTCCAAGAACTCTCGACCAAGATAGCGCGCTCAAAGACGGTATCATTGGATTTTACGCAGCTTTGAACATTTTTCTTTCCCTCACCGCATTTCTGGGCAATGCTCTGATCCTGTTTGCTCTACAAAAAGTGTCCTCGATTCGTCCAGCGGTAAAACAGTTGTTTCGATGCCTGGCAATCACAGATTTCTGCGGTGGCCTCATTCTTCAACCCCTCTTTGTCGCAATGATGTTGAGTAGCGTTGCAAAGGTGGGCCTAAAAGTTTTCTGCAAGCTTCGCCAATTAACGTACGCTTCAGGGTTTACTTTAGGTGAAATATCGATAATCACATCAACAGCCATAAGCGTGGACAGACTTCTCCTTCTGTTGTTGGGGATGTCGAGGTATAACCGAGTCGCAACACTAGGACGTGTTCGAGCTATCATAATTTGCATTTTGTTAGTTGGCGTTTCATTGGGATTAACAGGCTATTTCTGGAGTCACCGCATCACGTTCCTTGCAGGATCATTGATTTCACTGCTTTGTCTTTTCATGTCGGTCTTCTCATATACCAAGATCTTCCTTAAACTACGCAATCATCAGAATCTTATGCAGGACCTTGTTCATCAGAGACAATCAAACAAAGCCGGAACTACATTGACAACAGAGCGTTTCAAGAAGTCAGTTTCAAGCATAACGTGGGTGCAGCTAGCGCTAGTTGCCTGCCATGTTCCCATAAATGTTTCCGTGGTGATAATCAAAATATATGGCTGGAACGGAACGATTGCCGCCGCTATCGTTTGGCGATCTACAGTGAGCCTTGTTTTGGCAAACTCGTCCCTCAACCCAATAATTTACTGCTGGAAAATAAGGGAGGTGAAAAAGGCAGTGAAGAACACAATAAGACAGATGTGCTGTTCAATTACTAATTAAAGGGGTTATGTAAGAATTTATAACAAGCGACTAGAGATGTTTGTATTGATGGAAAACCCAAAATATAATATCTCACCAGTGGGAAGTGTTTTCCTGACCAGCTGAAATACTTGCAGATTGTTGGGATTGTAAGTTGTTACCAGACAGAGGAGGTTATTTTCGCTAGCTTGTTCTCTCAGCCTTCTTAACTCTTCCGTTGTTTTGGTGAGGGTCAGGAAAACACTTCTCATGTTGAACCAAAACTCCTCATTAAAATCCATTATGAGCAAGACTAAAGTAATTCGCAGTCAGCGACAACCCAGAAACCTCAAACGGATGCTAACAAACTCCTATTTCTCCGGGCAAAAGGACACTAATCCGGAAGTTAAAATTTGTGAAACAAAACGTTGCGGAACATGCCCCTATTTGAAACAGGGTAAAGAATTCACCTTCTCCGCCACGAATGAAAAATTTCGGATAAAGCACTCGATGAACTGCACCTCAAAGAACTTGATTTACGTAATAACATGTGCAGGATGTGGACATAATTATATACGAGAAACGGGTGATGTCCTGAGAAATAGAGTGACAGTTCATAAGCAGCAAATTAGAGACCCGCACACGCGTATGCTAGGAGTCAGCAAGCATATTGATGAATGTGCTGCGGGATTGACACCTCAGTTCACTATCTTTCCGTTTTATAAATTACACTAATTGCTCGCGCGCGCTTAGAATTACAATAGCCATTATAATTGTAATTACAATTACATCTGTGACGCAATAAGTCAATAAACACACTTTGCTATGCCTGAAGAGCCGAACCAGCGGTGAAACGCGTAGCGCAAAAGCAAAGTAACAGAAGACTTTCGTTTTTCATTGTTTTTAGTATATATATATATATATATATATATATATATATATATATATGTATATATATAAATAAATATATATATATAAATATATATATATATATATATATATATATATATATATATATATATATATATATATATATATATATATATATATATATAAACGGGCCGCTGTTCAGTATTCAAGATTCAGCCCTCGCGCCCATTAACAACCAGTTCTAAACCGATTATTCTTTGCTCTTCTTTCAAGAATTAATTTTGTGTCTTTCTGTTAGAGTTCTAAAGCCGGTTACAGACGAGCAAGTTTTCCTTGACAAGTGTCATTGACAATTCTTATTTGCTCATATTTATGAGCGACAAGTTTTCTTTGACAAGTTTTGCCTTCACAAGTTTTATTTGCTGGTGTGAACGGACGAACAAGTTTTCTTTGGCAAGTATTCACTGTAGCCAGCAATTCAATCACACAGCGAACAACATTTTATTTGACAAGTTTTCCTTGTCGACCCGTACAGATGAGCAAGTTCTGCAATGTGTCAAGTTTTTCCTTGACAAGTGCACTTGTTCAAAAACTAGCATGCACTTGTCAAGGGAAAACTTGACAAGTTTTTCTTTACACACCAGCAAATAAAGTTTGTCAAGGAAAACTTGCTCGTCTGTAACCGGCTTAAAACCACTTGGGTATAAAAGTGCTCTTAGTCTTTAATTCAACCTGAATATTGGTTGGAAGGCAGAAAAAAGGCCTCGAAATGGCTCCTCTTCACTGAAAAGATCTCCTGACGAATACATCGATGGGATTTTAGCAACATGCGATGATTCAACTGCCTCCGAATTCCTTTAAACCATGAACAACAACCACTCCTCGGTCACGTTTACAATCAGGGAGAGCTTAAGCAACGACGACGGCGACGGCAACGAGAACGCCACAAAACAATAGGATTAGTGAGAAAAATGACCAAAGTTTAGGTTTTGTGGAGAACGTCAGCGTATGGCGGTGAAATCTTCTTTCTTTTCCCAACTTCAACGCCGCTTTTACCAGGGTCACCCAACGACAAGTTTCGGTATACATCTGGTTCGGTGAAGGGTAACTCGCCTTAGCCTTTCGGCGTTCATTTAAGAGTGCACTCGGATTTTCGTAACTGAAACGTGGCCTAAAAGATTCGCAATGGGGAAATCATAGCCCCTGAGGTTTTCGGAAAGGTCGTATTTGCTGCTTTTGGCAGTCAAAAACGTCAGCTAGCATTTTCGGAAAGAAAATGGTTCTCTAGAAAGTTCATTTCAGCTAGTATTTTCTGAAAGGAAGATTTTGCTCCGTAACGTTTTCGGGCAACTAAAATTTCTGCCAAATAGACTTCAAACACGATAAGGTACTTAAAAATTCCTTTCTACAGCTTTTTGTTGATTTGGCTCGTTGGGTGCACCTGTTTTACTAATTCAGCTCCTGGATAGTTCGCCTGGCCTCCTGACGGAGACGTCTTTGGGCTTGTCACGCCTTCCTCCCCACGAACGAGGAAAACGTGGGGGAGGAACGCGTGTCAAAGACAAAGACGTCTGCGTAGGAGGCTAAAGTTGGAAAAATCACGAAAGAGTTGCAATAACGGGAAGTATAAACGCGTCCCCCATAACAATCCCACAATCGCTTGAGCGGCCACTCGGTCCCAGACTTTTCCAACGTAGTTTTTCCTTCTCCCTGCGCGTCGCGTATCCTCGGAGAGGAGACATTTTTCGCGCGCGTGCTCGCTTTCAGTATCTCTAAGAAAATTAGGGACTAATTGTAGTCTACAGGATATTTCGTTACGTATGTGCATTGACACTTTGCAGATGTCTATGGCTGCGGATGACGAGGAGCAAATGTATTTCAACTTGAAAACGTTAGGTTAAGATTTTCAAGTTTTGTCATTGTGTCTAGGAAAAATTGTAATAAAAATAATATTAATTTCTTATCCTTCCAAGGATCCAAGGAATAATTTTTTTCGAGTTACATGCACGGGCCATTTGTCCAATAGAAAAGTAGGGCGATGTAAAGGATGACTGAATACTGGCCGCTTAACTAACGCTTAACCTCAAATTGGTAACTGTTTTCTATAGAGCAGTTTTCAATGGACTGTCGTGAAACTAAAATCGAAGCACTGAATTACTCCAGCCAATCACAACCGATGCAAACAGCGCAACGAGCCAATCAGAATTCAAAGCAAGTACATGTATCCGGTGCAAAGCGCCGTTTTGATTCTCATTGGTTGCCGGAGAAAGTGGCACGAGGTTTGCTGGCCAATCGCAGAGTGAAGCAATCCAAAACCAAAGCAAACGCAATTTACTTTCGATGCTCAACTGAAAACCGCTCTATAACATTAATAAGCATCCCGCTAACAAACCATCATCTGACAATTTGCCGACGCGAAAGTTATGGAAAGTACGTGTTGTCTTCAACGGGTACCACGACACAAGTGGTCTTTTCTTTGCGGGGGTGTTGTTTAATAAACCTCGAAAGTTCTTATATGATATTTACGTGATACAGATAAAAAAACTTTAGATTGATCAGAAGCCCTCTTTCCACTGTTCTAAGAAAACATAGTAATAAATAAGACTATGAATATTCATTCTGGAATTTGGAAGCCAATAGGGAGTTTAAGAAACGAGGACGGCTAAGGCAACGAAAACGTCAATCCAAATTATAAATTTTCGTTATTGACGCACTTTTGCGTTTATTCCAATTTGCTTAACTTGTAAAATGTCGGCAAACTATCCAGGAACTAAATTTCTATGAACGGCGTTAAAGTGAAGAAAAAGAAAGAAACATTTGCCATCATGTGCTCACGTTCTCGCCAAAACCTAAAATTTGGTCATTTCACGTTGTTGTTTTGCAGAGGACGGCAAAGAAATGTACCAAAATGTAAAACGCATGTGCAGAGCAATTGGTTTTGCTCATTAAACCTATTGTTTAGTGACGTTCTCGTCGACGTTCCCGACCTCGTTTCTCAACTCCCTAAAAGCTAATATCTGTCTGTTCTCACGTGACTAAACGAGGTCACGTGACGTCACTGAGTACACTGAGCTCATTTTGCTGCAGTCGGAAGTTTCGTTGCCTCAGTTTTCTTTGACCTTGAGATTAGAGTTATTATGCAAAAAGTAATAAATTTTTGTTTTCTTGTAAACATTTCACAGATAAAACCCCGTTGCTTCGTAGCACTGAATAATTTATCACTCCCTTCAAAAATCTGGCAGCGTTTCTACAACACTCCACGAAAACAAGTCTGTAAATATATTTTCTATAAAACGTATCTGTACTATAAAGATGAAAAACATACCAGTTTATCGAAGACTCGGTCAACTGTCACGCAAACTGGGCTTGACGTGGGCGGAAAGACTGGGACTGGACTGCAGAACAATGAAATGCATCTGATTCAATGTTGTTTGTTTTGTTTTCTTTTTTTATTCAATCTGATTCAATGTGATACATCGCACGGCGATTTCCTTTTGCGCGAGTTCATTTTTCGAGTTAACGGGAGCTAGACATGGAGATCTTGATGTTCAGTTTCTGACAAGAAGTAATTTTTGCGACACCCAGCAAGCCAAGTAAACCGTTGCAATTTTGTTAACTGTGTCCTCAGTGCTACAAGGGAAAGTTAGACTGTGTTCACACAAAGCCGAAACGTGTGTATGATCAGACCACAACTGAGAAACTGTTTTCATAGTGAAACTCGTTCACATCAGGCGGTGCATTGTGGTCGAAACATGTTCATTCGATCTTTTCGAGGCTTCTTCATGAGTTAGTTTTGATCTGAGTAAGACGAATCTCATTAAGAATACGTTTATAGTGACCAAAAGCGGAGAAGATATGAGCGCCCGGAAATCTCTCCCCATTCTGATACGCTTAAGAGTGATCATCGATTTTATCCGTCTTCCGTAAAACCGCATTCAGATCAACTATTGAATCAGGGACTTATTTATGAAAAGTGTTTCAAACGAGAAAAAAAAAATAAATAAAAGGAAAAAGGCAAACGTGTTACGCTAAACATGTTTTGCCGCCAATGCTTAAAGACAGCGTTATCCATTTTTGCAATCAAATGTAACAATCACATAAGGGTAAACATTTTATGCGTTGTTGTGGTGATTCAAGCCTATTATAACTACGGCACTTCTTCAAACGAAAGAGAAGTTTATGCAAATGTCTATAATCACAGCGAAGACTGACAAATTCAGAAGGTGGATAAATTTTTGTCGCGAGAAAAAGGTCTCGAGAAACATTTTTCGCAGACACTTAATTTTTGGCCCTAACCCAAGAGAATTCCAGCATGGCATTTATCAGGGAGAAAAACTTTGAGTCCGCTTATGAAATCCGCAAAAGTGTTCAGCATGAACATAACAACCGCTGAGTGACTGAGCGGCACCTTTCGCTGAACGAAGGGCTCAGCACTGTTAAAGCGGAACTAGTTTCCGAGGTACTGATATCTTCTATTATTTCACAAAACGAAATTTGTCATCTATGTTTAGTGTCGAACGTTTATGAAGAGACAGTTAAGAATGCATGCTTACCAATTTTCGAGAAAATGAGCCGAAACATCTTCTTCCCTGTGAACATTCGCTCAAAATCGCACATTTAATATCATAGGCAGCAAATAAAATATATATCAATGCAAATGAAAAATAGAGAAGAACACCTACCGATCGAAACCAAATTGACTTCATGTGGCGGGAATTTGAACAATGATATCTCCTGGCTTTTAAGGTGTCAACTCGGGGTGGATCAACCCACAGGTCTCCTAAAGGCCCTAATGAAAGCTTATATAGATATTTATCTCTTTCGATAAAATGCGCGAGTTTGAACCTTGCAAGCAAAACAGGTATTTTACATACTATGAGATTAAGAATATCATTCTGCGCTAAATTATTGATAAATGCGTCTTTATGACTACAAACAAATCCGCCCCAAATGTGTCTTCAGTGAACAAATTTCTCGCCTCAAAGCTGTCTCGATTACTATTTGCGTACAAACAGCGGTAAGTTTCCAGTAATATCTGATGTTTTGCATTTTTTGGTTGTTGTCAAGCGTTATGCTTTATTAGTAAAACCTGAACTAACGATATTGGATTTCCACCATTATCACTTCCTAACCGGACAAGAGCTATCAGCTGTTATTATTCAACATATCGTAACACTTTCCAAATACCGTATTTCCTCGAATAAGCGCCCACGCTCTAATAAGCGCCCTCCCCTGAATAAGCCCACCCCACGGGACACCCCACGGCCAAAATAGCAAATAACCGCCCCCTCCCCTCCCCTCCCCCTCACTTTCTTAAATAGTGGGGGTAAAAGGAAAACCTGTTTCTATAGAGTGTTTTCACATGACGTCACGGCGGCCATGTTGGTGTCCCAAAACAAAGAAATGGCGGCCATGTTGGTGTCCCAAACTAAACTTTAGGGAATTGAACTCTATTTTTATGCAAATTATTTCTTTTGTCTCAGTAAACCAATATGGCAGGTAGTCACGTGAATGAAAGCGCTCTAAGTTTAAAACACGAGGCGCAGCCGAGTGTTTTAGGACTTGATAAAACGCTAATTGCGAATTTATTGAAGGGGTTAAAAAGCTTTACTGTACATCTCTTCATTCTTACACTAAAAATTTAGATTTTGGGTTTGTTTGGCCTAGAAAATTGGATGTAAAATTTAGCCGTGTATTTATCAGATATAAAGACACTCATTAAAAATTAATTTCTTTTGTATTTCCTTCATGAATTATTAATGAAGTTTTGAAACTACTCTGGTATCAGTACACGTCGGAGAACAGTTTCTTTTCCGTTAAATTTCCTCCAATTATTTCCATCCTCAGGAGCTTGCAGAGTTATTTATGATCATCCAAACTAAAGTAACAGTTCGTTGAAAGAAAAACTTAATAAGCGCCCCCCTCGATTATGAGCCCTCCTTCGAATAAGCGCCAAAAATTTAATTAGCGCCCGGGCGCTTATTCGCGGAAATACGGTATGGTCATAGTGGACTCTATATTCGACGTGCACACTCAAAAGATATCCTGCGATAAACGAAATTGCGTTTGTCGTGTAGAAACATGGCAGTTTTTACATGCTTGCTGTAATCAACTCATTTAACTTTGGTTTGTCATCAGTGTGTTAAATAATAAAACAATTCTCCTGCTCAATCTTGCGGCCTACGGTCTCGTCGGCTAAGTATCAGGTTATATTCCGCGCGAGTTCGCAGGATAATTATTTATTCATAACCAACTCGGTGCTACGCATCTCGCAAAAGCACACTCGTGGAATATTTGTTAGATTTCAGGTTGGCTGAGCGGGTTGAATTTTAAAGGAGACAGCGTATAAAAAATGACTTTTAAGTGGGGAGAGGAAGCAAAGAAGGCAGATCCTGAGCAGAGAAAAATGAAATGCCCGTTCACCCGATGTGGAGTGTCAGTAATTTCTTTTAGACTACTGTATTCCGTTTTCTTTTCCTTTTTTAATGGGGTGAAAAGTATACACGGAGTTCGTCAAGGAGGGCAAAATATGTAATAATTACAGTTGCATGCTAGGAGTAGGAATTTTTGCGGCATACAAGAAAAAGCAACAACAGCACCTCCACTTTGCCAAATTTTTCGCAAAATAAAGTGTTTTCTCAGGTGCAGCACCTTGACTTTCTCGGCAGAGAGAACCGTCAGAAAGAAAAACGATGACAAAAATTAAGTTTCTCTTGTCCAGAAATCTTCAGTTTAAGCAAAAAGCTCCACCAAAACTTGTCATTACTTTATCAAAACACTACGGTTGCGTCACCATCAAAAAATGTTCGAGGCCGTTCTTTGGAATGTGAGTTGGGGAGCCGCTTGTTGACTTTATTTTGGAGAGATTTTGAAAACATAATCACTTTAAATTACTCTATCCTGCTCAGTTTCAGAGCTCAATTACAAATCTTTGGTTTTTTGAAGCGATGTAATAATCAAAAGCGACAGGGAGGCAAGCTATTTTGTCTGTCTTTTCTTAATTTTAGTCTTCTGGACAACAATTTGCAGGATCCATTGTTGGAAAGAAAGTTAATTGTTTATTTAAATGCAGCCGTGATAACAGTGAACAGCAAGGATTACAGTCTGAGAGCAGTCGGCATATTCTAAAAGACTTAAATCATTAATAGCTGTTATTGAGCCATTTTTCTACATTGTTTGGAACAAAGTTAAAAACATAGGGAATTTATAAATCAATCCGTGTTTTTTTTAGCACATGCCGACGTGAGAAAATAATCAACAAAGCGAAAATTAAAGCGAAAGAAAAACTGGTATTTATCTAATGTGCGAACCTATCCGATGAACGAAGAAAACAATTTGCGACGACGGTTGCTGATCAAATAGAACGGGATGGCGCTCAATAAAGTTTACAACAGAATGAATTGTAGATTTGCTTTTAAGAGGCCCTTGCGAATTCTTTCATCAAGAGCTCTCTAGAATGTGTCGGAGAGCGAGTACCCTCTCGATCTCTAAATCAGTCCGCAGACATCGGCCTGAACAAAACAGTAAACTATGCCGAAAGTAGAAAACTCTAATACTTTCAAATAGCCTGAAAGTTAGAATAGGATTTAAAACTTAACAGAAGTTTGTGCCGTGGAATTAACATGAATTAATGACTGGTGCCCGTGAAACTGATACTGCATTTATAAATTAAAGTGTGTTTCGTTTTAAAAATAAAATTAATCTGTTCGTTCTAGCAAATGGATTAGCAAAACAACCATTAGAAAAAAAAACATACACATACACAGATACACACAAAACACAGAAAATGAGAATCACCTTTTGTCTCCATCACATCGCATCCAAGATAGCAAAATAGATCAATGAATCGTGGTCTCCATGACATTCATACCCCGGTACGTCTCGGAAGATCCGGTTACATTGGTGAATCACGCAAAGTGTTACCGGAAATAGCCGAACCTCGCCGTAGGAATCGACAAGAAACTATTTTTGGCGACCAAAACTTTGCAATTTCAGTTCACTCAACTGTAAATCTGCTTAGAAGGGGACGAAAAACTTTCAAATTGTACGAAGGCTTTTGGAATCGCAGTGAAAACAGAGGCCATTCGCGTTAAAGAAAAATGGGAATGTGTGGACACCCTGAAGGCATTCCCACTCCCTGTATAAGGAATGTGCTGAGGAACAAACGAGAAAAACTTTTTTTCAGGGAAGAACCACGTTTCGCAGGGAGAGGAGGGTGGGCAGTTTTTTTTCTTTTTTGGCCCTATTTGGTTTGTGAATGATAGTTTTGAAAAAACGTTCTATGACTTGCACTAGTTTGGAGGCTCGCGACAAATTAGGGTTACGCTTTTTGTTGCCTTGTAATCCGCACAGATTTAATTTACACTACATGTGTCGTATTTGTACTTTAATTAGAGACGGCATAGGGATTATTCACCGGCCTGAGAATCAAAAGCTTATTATGAAGCTTGGTGATCACGGAATCAACGCGATATGACAATAGGATCGTGGTTTTTAACAGTCGTAACTTTCGATTTCGGACACCCTTTTTTTTTCAAAACAAAGTCGAAGTATGAGGCCATTCAAAATGTTTGTGCCGGTTAATAGGTCTAACGAAAATTGATGAACGTCACTGGTAATTCAGCAATATGCTGACAAAAAGTTCGAGACTTTAATAACTGGTCGCTTAAAAGGGCGTGGCGGTTTGAAGAGGATCAACTGTATTTCGTTGCCTCTGGATGCTTGAATACGACCATTTTCTGGATTCTGCAAAAGCTATGGACAATTTTTTGGCAGTTTTTCAACTCCCACAGCTCCATCACTTATCACTCTCTGACAGTGAAAATTCACCCCCAAGCACTTCTTTTCACCCCACTAGGGAAGTGGGACTGTTCCCTATAGAAGCTATATAGGTATGTGTTACCCCAGGGGTTAGTAAGCCATTTTGGTTTTATGTTAAATTTGGCATGGATGAATTTTAAAGGAGCCATGACAGCAAAGGAAGAAAACTTCTTTCAATGACCATAAAAATTAAAAAACAAAAAGAAAGAAATAGAAGATATGCATCATTATCTATCATTACATCACATTTAGAGCAGTTTTCAGTTGGTGTTGAAAGTAATTTTGCAATTACTTTGGTTTTGCTTTAGAGCGGTTTTTAATTGAGTGTCGAAAGTAATTATGGTTTTGCTTTGGTTTTGCATTGCTTTGCTCTGTGATTGGCCAGGAAAACTCACGGCACTTTCTCAACCAATGTAGAAGCAAAACCAAAACCAATTGTGATTTGCACATACGTATTTTCCTGCGCTTTATGCCAGCTACATGTAATTGCTTCGTATTCTGATTGGCTCATTGCACAGCTTACTTCTGTTGTGATTGGCTGGAGTGATATTGCTTTGGTTTTGGTTTTACGACAGTCAATTGAAAAGTGCTCTACTACGCTCTGTAATTGGTTAACAAAACTCGTGCCACTTTCTCAACCAATAGGAAGCCAAATTAAAACCAATCGTGACTTGCACACGCAAGTTTTCCCACACTTGGTAGCAGCTGCATGTAATTGCTTTGAATGCTAATTGGTTCTTTGCGATGTTTTCGTCTGTTGTGATTGGTCAGAGTAATTACTTTGGTTTTGGTTTTACGACACTCAATTGAAAACCGTTCTATCACATGAGATGAGAAAAATGTTACGAAATGCAGTTTACACCCTGAAAGGGAAAGACAAACAAACATGTATTTTTTTGCATGAGAGGTTCATAAAACAATCATGATAAGACAAACAAACATGTATTTTTTTGCATGAGAGGTTCATAAAACAATCATGATAATGTGATTTCTTCTTTCACGTTTTGCCCTAATCAAAATTACTAAAGAGTTTCAGCTAACCTGGATTCCATTTTCAGTTTTCTGTCTTATGCACTGGTGCCAGTATAAGTAGTGTTGTAAATCCAGAACATTTATCCCTTGCACTTCTCAAATGTATACAGAAAGACATAAATAGTGGCAATCTAAACAACAACTGAAACAGATTCCAAGTGACAAGTATATATCTTACAGCCCAGTGACCAGAAAATACAAACACCCTTGCATTGCTTGCAGTCATGAGGGGAATTCAGAAGTGATTCATGTAAAACGACTCTCTCACCCAGGAGTATCTGGTAGCCAAGGGTGATTTGAAGAAGTTGTCTCTAAGGGGTCTAACTTTCCACCTTGCAAAATCAAGTAATAGCTAGTTGATCTTTACTGGTGCAAGGGCTTAGTAGGAAGTTTTGGTGTTGTTTCTCCAAAAAACAACAAAGACAAACCAGAAACCCGGTTATAAAACTGAAATTTTGAAGAGACCTTTATTCAAATTACCCCTCCCCACTGAGCCAAAAAGCCATCAAAATTTGAAAGCCAAGTTCCTTGAGGTCCAAGGACCAATGTTTGGCATCCGTCAGTAATTATTCCTGCTTTGCAAAGGCATAATCCTGTTCCTTAACATCCACATTTCCAACAAACCATAAAGATCTACATAATCATTACACCACACCAAAAGCTAAATTCAATAATATTCAAAGTCCTCATCCCCTGATAGACAAAGATCAAATTCTGTCACCTCCCTACCAGGGTTATGCCCCATAATGGGAATGTTGAAGTCTGGAACTGTTCAGTGCATAACACTTTATACTACTCAGGATTACAGCTGGATCCTTTGTTCCAAGGATTAAGCTGGCTTAGCCGAGATGAATAGTTTCCATCCCTGGATTAAAGTCCAAAGGTTAAGCAGATTTTTTAACAGCTAAAAATGCTACCCACCTCCTTTGTAACCATTTAAACCTTGTATGTACTGCTCACCAATACAGTCCACCCATTCCACATGTTGTAACACACTGACAATATATTATTACGATGTATGCAACAAATTATTCCATTTTAAGTCACATGTGCGCGCGAGACAAATTCTATATTAGGGAGGGTGGGTAGGGAGCTCTCACAGGTACGCCTGACGACTGTCAAATTTCATCAATGGCTTTCAATTACCTTCAGACTGAGAGCGTGTATAAAATAAAGATTGTGGCTTACAGATATGAAAGATATGTCGTTTCAAATGTAGTGAAATGCAAATAGGCCTCGGCGACGAGATTTTTCAATTTTGTGAAGCGTGACGGTCCATGAGCGTCCATCAAATATGGCTTACCTGTGACATTCAGATTGTCTCGTACACATGTGACTTACAGTGCAATAAAATGTACTGCATGCAACATCATAGCAATAGTCGATAGTTGGTGTGTTACAACGTGAGGAATGGTGATCTTTCCTAGTTTCTCGGTTGTACCGTACATCTGTTCCCAGTCAAAACTTGTCAGGCGTTCAAGTGGCTGTGTGGGACTGAACACTAATGGGAGGTTACTCAGCAGATCTTCGCGCCATTTTGAATTTTCTCGCGGAAAGTTTGTGCTTTTCGGCTGTCGGCTGTTTATGCTTTCTAAGCTAGAAAAAGTTGTCAAAGCCTTCACAATGGGACGAAAAGGAGGATACTACGCTGTAAGAACGGGCAGACGAACAGGCGTGTTTCGAACGTGGTATGAATTTTAACTCCCTGGACAACATCGTTTCGCGTTTGGATTCCCGCGATATTTAACAATTAGATTATGAGCTCGAGATTTCTATCGCGTGATAGCTGATGAGGGCGCAGCCCGAATCAGCTATCACGCATAGAAATCGAGATCGAATAATCTGATTGTTTTAGTATAAATCTTCTAGTCGTTCAAAACTAAAACAAGTAAAATCTCTAAACCCTCCTCGCAGACACTCTGAAAACGCGAAGAAGCGGCCACCATTTTGTTGGCAACCGCAACTCACTACCTATTTAAGCAATAGACCACAAGTTTCTATGGCTTATAGGCTGATAAACCTTGCGGGGTGTTGGAAGAACACTCGAAGAATTCGTAAATCACTCGCCGCAGGCGAGTCATTTATGGATTCTTCAAGTGTTCTTCCAACATCCTAAGTGGTTTATCAGCCTATAAAGCATAGAAACTTGTGGTCTATATTTGCTTTTATATAATAATTCAGAAGACACGCGAATTTCCATGAGTTTACGAGCACAATAAGCCATATATGATTGACCAATCAGAGCATGCACATTGATTTGGTTATTATATAACACAGAATAGATAGTGAGTAGCGTAGCCAATCAGAGAATGGCTTCCGTGATAGAACGCTAGTAGATTTATACTAAAAGCTTATATGTAGCTTCTCCGTTAAGGCCTCCTTAAAATATAACTTAAGCTTAAGGTTCTCGCTGCAAAATTAGTTTACAGAGAGGATATAATTATGACGGTTGCTTCTAAGCTGATATTTCTTAAGCCATATACTGCTTCTTATAACAAGCTTAATCAGAGCCTTGGTCTGGCTGGTACGCGTGAGGGGCTTACATTTCAGACCTGTAGTAACTCAAAACAACAATAGGGTGATTTTTAACGCAACATTTGTTGTGGCAACATGTTGCAGGTTTTGAAAGTGATTAAAAAACCTGCAACATTGTTGCCCAAATTTTCTTGGAGTTGGTGTGTGTAACACCTTTTAGCGCAACATTGTCCCAGAATGCACCAGTGAGAATACATTCAAATGTGGCTAAATGTAATTTAGGCTAAGTTAAACGCGAAACAATGCTGGCCAGCGGTCGCTCCCTGGGCTTTGGTGCGGGGTGGCCTGGGGCTTTACGCAGGGGTCCAAGTGTGGTTTACAGTTCGGCTTCGGATGTCAAGTCATTCTACGTTTGCTTTCGCTACGGGATAGTTCTCGGAGTTTATTCCCAGCCCGCCCCCTCCCTCTTGGCATGGTAAGTATTAGGTAAGTATCTTTGTTTCCACTGTTCTAACAGTGTGACGGTGCCTGGTGGTTGCCGCTCACAGGGTTGTCGTGGATACCCTTCGCGTTCGGCTGGGAGTTACTCGTGGCCCCACCTTCCTTATTTCAGGCACCATTCCCCAAGCTTATCTATTGTGATGAGTTTAATGCCTGGGATCAAACGGGATTAAAAATTGGCGTTAAAAATAGCCTCAGTAACATCACCTTTACAGCCTCAAGGACAGCTCTTTAGCCAAAGAAGATGATGTTTTTTCAGCTAGCTTTTCTGCAATTGGAAACTTTGTCAGAGCTTTTGGAACTCATCTGAGCACAGGTACATGTAGCCCAAGCTCGATATATGAGTATCTATACTGTACTATATTACGCAAGAGACAAATTAATTGTAAGGATTTGTATGAGGAAAACGTTTTTTTTTTTTTTAAATACTTTAAATAGCTTACCTTGCTTCAGTCTTGTGTTTCTTTCTCTCTGATATGGATTCTGGGTTGATTGAGAGCCATTTAGGTGGTTTTTGGTCCCTCTTCTTTTCCCTATAATGTTTATGTGTAAAACTAACCAAATCAATTTTCAATCTGGGTTCCCCTTTTGTTTATTTTAGGACAGAATGTGAGAGTTACGTCAAAGACTTTCCAGGTGCTCGATTTAAGAAGTTTTCCACCAATGACGAGGCTGAAAGTTTTGTACGTGGCAGTGACTCTGGGATTAGAAATGGTTATTCTTACACAGCAACAAGTTCATATGTGAGTATCACAGATTGTAAAGTAATTGCTGTTTACATGTAAATATTGTTCCATCTTCTCAGACCTATGTACTCAAAGAATTTACACATTTTACTGTGAGTATATTGGTGTGTTAGTTTTATTTTTGTTTTATAAATTAATCTTTGCAACACCATTTTGAGGAGCAGAGATGATGCTTTAAAGAACTTACTCTCAACCAGCATGGCCCAAGTTCAAATCCTGGAAATGAGGCCATGTGATTCGTTGAGCTTGTTGATGGTCTTCTTCCAATATCAGAGCTCTCTAATTTTGTCTGTTTTTTTTCTCCTCTTTCATTGAAGTAATATTTCTAAGCCAGTTTTATCTAGGAATCAGAAAGTCATGGATGGATTAAAATTCAGAATTTTTTTATTTCATGTTTTAATTGGACCCGGGGCACACTTTCTTAAGGTAATTATTGATCACTTAATCACTTAAAGTAATTATTGTTATTTTTTTTCGTTATAAACAGGGAGGTAGAAAGAGGTCCTATGTTGAGATGAGCAATGATAGTGACTACAACAGCACCACAAACTCAAGTGGCTATAAGCAGTATAAACCATCTCCATCATATGCCAGCTATTCTAGCATGTCTTTTGGTTCCTTGTCTTCTGTAGTCAGCACTAGCTTGTCATCTAGTCGGCCTGTTGTGTATACTGATGGTTGCTGCACCAAGAATGGGCGACATGGGGCTAGAGCAGGAATTGGAGTTTACTGGGGTCCTGGACATGCCAAGTAGGTTTTACTTGTTATTAACTTCATCCTGGTGTCTATATCTATTAGGTCCCTCATTGGGCCACTTCTGACCTACGCTGTATGTGTCATGACTGTACTTCTTAAGAAAACTTTTGAGAAAATTGTGCTTCAAAGAGTTTCTTGGTGCATACAATAAAGGGCTGTGCTCTAGCAGTGCCCAGTGGCCCTTCGCAACTTACTTGTGCCTTTGGGTGACAAGAATTTTCCCAAAATTACTATGTTGGACACCATGAATGTCAAAGGTTTAGTGTTTTGGGTTCCCAAAAAATGATCTTAGAGCACAGTCTTGATAATCATCAGAATGTGAACCCGCCATCCCCTGTATCAATGTTGTTTACACCTCCAAAACATTTTGCCTATAATTATGTAGCAACAGCAGTACAAAGTTGATTCATATCTGGTCTTGCAGTTATGCAGCAACTAAAGCAGTGGCTAATTTCCACATACTTGCTGTCACATGCTTAAAAACAAAATTATACTTTGTTATATATTCTAGGAATGTTAGTGATCGACTAGAAGGAGAACAGACCAACCAGAGAGCAGAAATAATGGTAATACCAGTTATAATAATTGCATGTGTGCAAAATTTTTTTTCTTTGTTTTTTGCATGCAAATGTACTGTAAGGCCTGCCACACCCAAGGCTAAAATATAAGAAATTTTCTTTTCATTTCTCGACTTGATTCACAAAGATACGATGAAAGAAATTTATTAATCAAAAGGCTTCTACATAAGCTTTACAGTGTGTGGGGCGGTGTGTCAAACATTTTTCATTTGAAGAAAACTGTTATAACTGGAACAATTAACATGCCAATTTACAGTAAAAACTATTCTAACTTGTTATGATGCTCTTGAAAATTTGCAGGAGCCGTCAACTTGTATAACAGTGGGTCCTGGGGCTGGCTTATGATTGTGCTTAGTATACATACTGTGTTGATCTGTAGGCTGCTGTTAAGGCTCTTGAGGCTGCCAAGGATTTAGGTCATAAAACACTGGAGATCAAGACTGACAGCAAGTACACTATCAATGGTAAAGACACAAGTTTCCTACTTGCTGTAGACCTTAATCAGTTGTTATTTTCTCATGTAAAAGTTGAAATCTGAAAGCCTGAAAAATCAGCATTTCAAAATGGGTTTTCAACTTTGGTCTTGTGATGCAGGCAAAATCAAGTCACAATTATTTTTCAATGTCACTGCTCAAATTCTCAGCTGCTGCTGCAATCCAGTTTGCTAAATTGGCCCAAGGATTTCAATCATCATTTTTAAATCTCTCTTCCTAAGGGATGATTAGGAGAAGGCAATTGATCTAACATTGTTTCTATTTGATTTCCCCTCTTTTGCTAAAACAGGGGCCACAGATTGGTGTGTGAGGTGGAAGAAAAATGGATGGAAAACAATAAATGGAACAGAAGTGAAAAATAAGGCTGAATTTCAAAAACTTAACAAACTGTGCAGTGAGATTGATGTTAAATGGGTAAGCTGCTTACTGTAAAGCCCATTGTTTTTAGAGTTGACTGTCAGTGTGATAAATCTGTGGAATGGAATGGAATAGAAGCCCACAGATTTATCACATTTTTGTTTTTAATTACAAAAAAAATGTGATAAATCTGTGGACTTCCATTCCACAGTACTAATAATACCATACTACTACTGTATTCTGTTGTGTATGGTTTTTCTAATTCCCTCAGATAAGACAAGGTCAGAGAATATTTAATGTTGTCACTTTGAATCTACTTCTAAGTCCTAATTAGGTTCAGTCTGAGAGTCTCAGATTCCAAACAGCTTTAAGAATAATAGAAAAGGATGGCAGATGCTATGTGAAACATCCTGAGAATGGTCAAGGACTGTTGAAAACTTTAATAAACTTCTCAAGACACATTTTTTAAGTTGGCTTTTTAATACAAATGTATTTAAGATAATTATTTATTATAAATTTCATTTTATTATTGCTATAATTATTTATCATAAGACTGTATACAATTTTAGTTAGTTACAACTTGATATAATGCACAGTTGATCATCATGTCATGAACTGCAAAATACATAGACTGCGAGCAGTCCCTCTTTCTTTCCTTCGTCGATCTTGTGAGCAAATGCGAAGCCCAAGCAAGCGGAAATTAGGGAGAGCGGAAGTCAAGTCGAGTGAGCGGAAAGAAGGAGGGACTGCAGCCTTTTCTCTTTGCAACATGTTCAGAAAACTCAGCCGTAAAAAGCTCCGCCCAATTTTGTCGCGTGGGCCAAATTGGTTTCTGTCAATGAATGAAATTGGGTTATCATGTTGTCCCTTGTCCTGTCAACACAATATTTGTGTCGCTGAAAAAAATTATAACTCGCGTTCTATTTGTATTCTTCCAATACTTATGGTCTTTGTGGAAAGATAAAGCCTTGTAGTTTCTGTTTTTTGAATTCTGCTTGGACGAAAATGTTCACAGAACATGGAAAAATATTTTTTTAGGTACAAGTAAAACAGTGCTTTGAGTGACCGCCGTCCCACAGAATAAACAAACACTGATGCTCAGTTTTCGAAAAATTCTAACTCTTGTTAGTTTCATTGTAAAGCGATAATTTTGGTCTCTATGGAAAGCTAGAAGCCTGTAGTTTTTAGATTTTGGTTATATTGACGCTCAGGAAATCCATTCAAGAAGTTGACTATCAGTTTTCCATCAATGAATGAAATTGCATTCTCATGTTGCCACTTTCCCTGTCAACGCAACATTTGTGTCGCTGAAAAAAATTAAAAGTCGTGTTCTATTTGTATTATAATAATGTTGGTCTCTATGGAAAGCTAAGGCTTTGCAGTTTCTGTTTTTCTGAATTCTGCTTGGATGAAAATGTTCACAGAACATGAAATAATTGTTTCCATGTACACCATCGCTGTCTGGTGTGTTTCATTTTGTCTGTCAACAGGTTGCCAACGACTTATGCTAATCAAAATAATTCTTCTGACAGCGTACATTGTCTGATTAGCCAATCTGAATTTTCCGTTGCCTGTGCAACAGGAAATTCTGAACGTGTCGCAAAGAGAAAAGGCTGCAGTCCCTCTATCTTTCCACTCGCCCCAATTTCTGTTCGCTCGCACTTAGCGCTCGCCCACAGGATCGACGAAGGACAGAAAGAGGGACTGCTCGCAGTCTACAAAATACAAGTCAATACATTTTAGTTGTTATTGTTGAGCCCAGTCCAATTATTGCCTCTCTTTAATCCATTGACTACCAGCTGTTTTTACGTTTTCAATGTGATTTTCCACTTATAAAGGATGAATAGCAATTTGTGACTCTTTATTTGAAAGGGAAAAGTGGTGCTGTCCTAAGGCACTAGAGACTCAAGGTTTCTGAAAACGTCATTTTGACGTAGCTATTTTTATCCGTGAAGCAACAACAATGGCCCAAGTTTGGTTTGCTTATGATTTTTGCTAAGTTTACAGCCATTTTTCATCTTTAGCGGCTGCCTGATGAGCATCATTAAGCGTGACGGTAGCTAAGAGTCCACTTTCTCAAAGAATCGAGCAAGGTGATGTACTTTGTTGTCGATTTTGGCTTGTTATTCAATGAACTGGGAATTTGGCCGGTCGGACACTTAGTACCTTTGGGACTCGACTACTGATGCATTTCTCGACCTACCGCCGCATATTTTGGAATTTGTGAGCACTGAAGATGACCACAAGCAGGAAATTTTGGCGGTAGGTCAGAGTGGCTGTAGACTTAGTTTATATGTGAAAGAATTGGGGGAAGGAACGGGCGCTGACAAAAATTCTCGTTAATCCCCAGCATGCAACGCGCTTGAGATGTTGAAAATGTCAGGAAGGCCCGAATGCACTGGAACAAAAGGCTGTATCTACACTCGGGAGAAGAATATGAACAAAAAAAGTCATTTCTAAGCTAGAACAAGGACTGAATTTCGTTATGGTGGTTGAAGTTTGGTTTTTCAACAATGCTTTCCTTAAAAAAAACATGAAGGCAAAAAGGGGCATTTTTGTCATTAATTCTCTTTGACGTTAAAAACGGTCAGTTTTGTTCTTGTCCAAACTCAAAAGGCCATATTTGGTAAAAATCGCTATGTTTCTTGCGTTTATTGGATATCCAAATTTAAAGGACATTCCATTTCGTGCTCACAACTAACAGTTAAGGCAATATTCGTGCAATTGAGAAAGTATTCTCAATGTTTTGGAGCATGGGAGTTTTTTACGGCCGGTTTTGGCCAGCATGGGTGCCAATGGGTTAATACTTCATTTTTGTTTTTCACCCTATTAATTTTTACCATCAAAAAATTTTTACCATCACAAAATTGAAGTATTAAGTCTTGGTATTTTTCCCTCACAGACACATGTTCCAGGACATCGAGGCATTGAAGGTAATGAAGCAGCAGACAGTCTTGCCCGTTCGGGAGCCTCAAAATAAGGGAAACAAGAAATACTGATAATTTAGGAAAAAATATTAGGAAATACTGCAAGCTATCATGGGCCAGGTTTATCCAACCATACCTGGACACCAATAATGAGATCACACATTTCAAGTACCTACTTGTTTAAGTTACAATAATATTTATGTCACTTTGGTAGATGGTGCAGTCCAGGACTCGGCTGTGTTGATCTCAAAGAGAGGCCTTTAAGCCAAGTATAGACATTTGGGTTTATGTAATTGCAGACTCAGTCTATTTATGTCATTGGATAAGTTCTAATCAGTGATTTCAATCGCATAAGCTGTTATTGAACTGGCACTGGTAAATCACTGCTTGATCAATGGTATAACGTCTTCAATAATTGTTTGACACACCACTGTGGCTATTGCCACTTTATTTCTGTTGTATTGCCTTGTCAGGCACTCTGTGGCCCACATCAGCAGAGATTTAACTGTTCTTGAGCTCACCAGGGCTATTAAAGTGCACTTAACCCCAAAATATGTTTCACTTAAATACAACAGTCTTTGCACTTGTTCAAATCATAATGCTCTGTTTTGTGCCTGTTAAAACAAATCTTGACTTTTTGTAGGCTGTAAAAGTTACGTAAATGTAGCCATCATCTGTCCCACGACCAAGCTAGTAAGGGGCATGTGACTATTCCTTACTTGACATCACAAACTGCTTTGCTTGCAAGTTTACAAAGACTTAATGCGATGCAAATCAGTTTGACACCATGTAAGGAATACACCCATTCCTTACTAGCTTGGCTGTCGGACAGACGATGGCTAGATTTCATAACTTTTACAGCCTATAAAAGTAAATACTGGCATTTGATATAAAAAGGCACAAAACAGTGCAATAATTACGTTTCGAATGGGTGCAAAGTTTTATGCAAGCCAAAAAAATATTTTGGCTTTTGGTGCACTTTAATCTTTGCCTGCCCTGTGTTGCCATCTGGGCCCAGTTGTTCAAAGTACAATTAAAGGTAAACCAGGATTTGCATGGACTTTTAAGAATGATCAAGATATTCCAAAAGTTTTCACTTAGATTTTTCCAAACTTTAGCTTTTGAAATTATTTTCATTGGGCAAGGTGAAAACCTTGGCTAACTTGGGGAGGGGGACAGGGGGCAGGAACCTGTGACTCAGAGTAGGTTGCAGGAAGGGGTAGGAAGGCAGGAGAGGGGGAGGGTGGGAAGTTGGAGTTCTGAAAGTGTGGGAGGCGCGAGAAGAGATTATTTATCAGGACAGGGGCAACGTGAAAAACTGTGGGAGCTTGAGAGAAAAGGTGCGGGAGGCAGCACAACAGGGTAACAGGAGCAGAAGATCTGGTCGCCCCGTTTCCGCTTGCTCACGCTTCGTGCTTGATCAAGAGGTCGACAAAGGAAAAAGAGGGACTGTTCGCAGTCTAGGTTTAGTTTTAATCGGCTTTCAAACAACTGGGGTCCTGGATCTTTTACATGACAGTGGAAAAGTACATGTAATGCAAGTAACAAGTACTTCTTGTATTTGATTTTTGTTGTTCAATTGAATAGTATAAAATTACATGAAATATATTTTGGATAGTTATATTTTGTACGTAAATTATAATACAAATGTTGTGTAACACATAGTTTGTATTGTTCCAGTTCAAGAATGGTGAAATAAAACCTTAACTTGGAAATTTGGACTCAGATCAGGACTAATTCTCTTCCATGAAACAGGCTTTGTGCCCTATGCGACACATCGTGCAAGGACTGATAACAGTGATGATAGAACAGACTTAGCAGGGAATATAAAGGTGTTATAAGGCCTTTTGAAAACTTGTTTATTCTGTTTTTGTTTCATTTCTGCATGAAGGACACTCGTTAAAATCTATAATTCATGTGTCATCGGTTTCCCCGTGGGATCAACCCTGGCCAACCAGAGAGATATGTAGGGGAATACAAAGAGATGGATGGGATTCTTAATGCCTGAGAGAAGGGGAAGAAATGACATTGTTTTACGATCAAATATTTAGGGGGCGGGGGAAATCACAAGTTTGTTAAGGATGTCAGGGGGATTTTCTGCTGAGAGACACCTCACCCAAGGGACTTTTTCATGCAAGACTCCTGACTCCCCGGGGAAATTCCTTCAAGTTTGCTTGACTGATTTTACAATCCCCCTGGTTAGCCTGGGATCGACCCCACAGGGAAGCTGATGACATGTGCATAAGTTCCCTGATAACTCTGAATAGTCCCTAGTTCTTTTTGCTGGCTCCATGTGAGGCATTCATGCAAACCCAGCCACTAAAGACTAGCCTGTGAGAGCATCCTGTTTTTTCCGCTCTTGTTTCACCTGCCGAGACAAATGGAGAGAAGCGACAACTAGAAATATGTTTGCGTTTGCAGGCTACTAAGGCTCCTTTATTTTCCTTCCTTTCTTTTCTTTTTTTGTTTATTTATTTTTTATTTATTTTTTACTTACGTAAGCGTTTTTGAAGTTTAATATGGCTTTGCAGTAATTTAAATATCACAAAGATTTCTTGTGTTTAGGGTTAAAATGATTCTTCATCTAGGCTGCCGACAGAAAGATTTCCAGTGATTCTTGAGTGCAATGGCAAAGCAATCACTTTAGGTGATTTTACCAAAACACAAACACGAAGATCAAGAAAAACTTTGGCCCAATCTCATTTTTATTTTCGTTTCTTCAGGCCAGCTGGCAGCTGCCTCCAAACACGTTTATTTATATTTTTGGTTGACTGGCCGAGTAATTTGAAACAAAAGTGAACCATTCGGTTTCCTTTGGCTTCAATTTGTCTCCGTTATTTTAACAGGGAATTTTTGAGCGACCAACTGCAACCGGAAAAGGACATTTCACATTCATGGGCAGTAGTTGTGTTCATATTTTCAAGTAAATTGTCTCTTTAAAAGTAAACTGACACTTAGGGACAGACCATTATTTTTCCTGGAGGTGGGGGTATGAAAACTTTCCTCTGCAATCTTTTGTTTACCTCTGCAAACATTTTTTTTTTTTTCAAACAACACCTTCCTGCAAACAATGTTTTTTCCAATCATTTTTAACACGTTCTGACAAAAAGGAGGTTCCAATGAACTGCGGACCGGTTAGCTCAGTGGTAGAGCACCGGACTACGGTGCGGGTTCAAAACCTCGGCCAGACCAACACTCAGGGTCTTTAAATAATTGAGGAGAAAGTGCTGCCTTTGTAATGACATCTACAAACGGTCAGACTTTCTAGTCTTCTTGGATAAGGAGGATAAACCGTAGGCCCCGTCTCACAACTCTTCATAATTCTCTGATTCTGTGGGACGTAAAAGAACCACTAGGGACGTAACAAAACTCTGGCTGTGACCACCCCTAGTGCTGACCTGTTCAATTCAGCAAGTGGTCGGCTTGGCATGATATCCCAAAAAGGCTTATGGTGTATGAGGCCACACGCATAACAGCCATAAGTCAATGGGACTTTGCCGAGTGCTGAAATCATGAAGATGTAGATGTAGATGAATTGGAAAAAGAGATCTGCAAAGCGGATCGAAATCAACCAATCACTGCCCGCGAGCGTTACCTTTGACACCTCTGAACTTATCATTTTGAGCATGGCCAATTTCAAGATCCAAAGTATTACTTTTGTACGTTTTGTTTGTTTCAATTATTTCGGTTATTTATTTCATGCAATATTTGGTGTTCCAATTTGGTCAAATAAAATGTTGATTTTAATGGAGCCCTCGTGTATCCTGTCTACAAACAACTACATACTTTTAGTCTAAATTTTTTTTTCATAAATAGGTTACAAGTTTCTCTGACCTCTATGCAAACAATTTTTTTAAATACATATCACGTTTGTAAGCAATTAGTTATTTTGTCTTTTCAGGCCCTGCAAACAATTATTTTCAATATTTTCCATACCCCAACACCCCCCCCCCCCCACCCCCCCGGCCCCCTTCCAGGAAAAAAAAAAAAGGTCCGTCCCGTAGCGATACAAAATAATTTCAAAATGTGGTAGCGCCAAGGCGAGTAAAAAGAGAAAACGCCTCACTTCCGGTTGGCATCACTAAATGACCTTCGAACGAAAATTACGCTCTCTCCCCTCCCTTAATGAATACTACTTTTCCTGCCAACAAACTCAAGTAGTTCCCAGGTTGCATTCTCCCGCCAAAACACGACGTGAAAGACTGGACCCTTCCATGAGGATTATTCTGAAAGCGTTGTCGAAGCAAAAGGAAACTTAATTGTTGTTTGATTTGTTGACGTTTTCAGGCCATCTGGGCTTATATCTCTTCGATAGTAACGCTTGCAGAGGTAAGTAAATGTTCAAGGTATCCTTCTAAGCGAAGCTGTTTGTCTGATTTGCTTGGTTTGTTCTTAAAGGTAAAAACGTATTGTGCATGTTGTCGCTAGGCATGGCCGAAAAAAGTTTCTTGCAAGATTAAAGCTTAACTTAATTTCCTTGCTGTAATTACTCTAATCTTTAGAGCCTGTTGTTCTTTATTCATTATTTAGTGTTTGAATTTTAGAGTGGCTCACTTGACGGGACGAATAGTTTTGATTTGTACTTAGGCGGAAAAGTTTATTTCATTTCACCGGCTTTTTGTTGAGGATCGGGAAAATTCCTTTTCTCATCAAATACTAGCTTGCTTATTAAATATTGTGCGAGGAAATTACCTAATAAGCGACGTAATAAAATCATTTGCTTTTCCTGTGGATACTTTATTAACTCCTATATGGTATTTTCAAGAAAATATACAAAAAACGGTTCATACACATCAAAAGAATTGTTCAGAATATCTATTGTATATTAAAAGCTTATGAGGTATTGTTCTGTACTGTTTACAATACCCATTTAAGAGGAGCCTATAGGTGGTTTGGCACGTTACGTCATCGCCGCCATGCTGGTGGACGTAAACAATACATCTCTCATTAGCTCCTTTTGTTTCGTCCACCAGCATTTGTTCGTTTCACCATTGTTATCTGTGTCTCTTGAGATTGGCTGCAAACCACCTATATACAATAATATTATGCTTTTAAATACTGACATGCATTTCGACTTCTAAGATTCTCATACAGGTTTTTTTCAGTTATGACTAAATTTATAGTCTGTTCTAGCTTTTGAGTGGTACATGTACATAGTAGTTAGGCTTGTTAGTATGAATACTGGCAAATTTTAAGAATTTCCCACTACTTGAACACATGAATTATTAAGTATAGGGTTTATTTTATACTACTCCTATAAGTAATAATCATGAACATAACAAGAGTCATAAATATGGGTGCGTGCTGTATTTAAGAGTGGGTTATTTCAGTAAAATTGTTCATTGAATGGTCAAGCTGACGTGAGCAAGCACGTGGGAAAGGAAAATACAGTCTGCAGTGTCAAACGTTTTGCCTACATTTGGTCATCAGTTTCACCAAATTGTTTTGATCAATCTTCACACATGTACAGGGTAGGTGCCATATTTATTGTAAAAACTGACTATTTTTACTTGATGTTTCTTGCTCAAATGAGATTCTAAGAACTATTGACTGTAAAAGATTGATATTTAGTTTAGAACTCATATTTCAGAGGAGAAAGTCAAATGAAGGATGTTGAGGTACATGTAATTCCAGATGTTTTCACTCTCAATAGAGTACTAAAATGATGACATTACAAAAATAAAATTTGTGAAATTGTGGGATTTGTTCAAATATTCAGAAAGAACACAAAAAGACCTACTTGCCAAAAATCAGCATTTTCTTACCGTTTGAAAGCAAGATATTAGCAATGTTATGCTCGGCTGACTCCATACAAATCCTTCTAAAGGTTACTTTCAGTTCATAATGTTATGAACCGAGTCAAATTTAGAAGGATTTGTATGGAGTCAGCGGAGCATAACAGTGCTAATATCTCAGAGCAGGAGCCCATCACTAGGAACATTCAACTGCTGTATATTCCTGTCACGGCGTTTTCACGGACCAATTTATTTTTAGACCCGAAAAGAGTCCCAATGACCAATAACGAGCCGCTGCACATGCCACAAGTATTTGCACATGCAAAGCCTTTGTTTTCGCTCATTAAAACTGTTGTTTTGTGCTGCTCTCGTTGGCGTTGCTCTCCTCGTTGCCCTTTTTCACAGGAAAAGATGGTCTAAAATAGATCGGCCTGTAAAAATACTATGACATAGGCTTAGTATGGGAGTTGATTGCTCCTGGTGATGGGCTCCTGCTCAGAGCCAATTTGTCTAAAATTTTTAGCAGTACCTTTTTCCAAGACAAAATCATATGGTGATGCAATGTAGAGCTTTTACTATTTGCGCACCAAAGCTATGGAATGATCTGCCACTGCAGTTAAGGGACAGTGCCTCTTTTAGTGTTTTTAAAAGTAACTTGAAGACGTTTTTATTTAAGTATGCGTTTCTTAGTTTTTTAATATACCTTTAACAATTTTATCACTAAATTTTTATGCATATATATTATATATAAATATATATTTTATTCATCTATTTTATTAATTTATTATTATTTTTTAATTGTTAATTATTACCTTAACTAAGGTTTGTAAAGTGCCTTAGAACATTTGGATTTCGGCGCTATAGAAATTGTATTTAGACAGATTGCATTTACCGACACTTGCTTGTCCCTTTCGTGTCAATATTAACCAGGTTCAACTTTATTCCTCTGTCTACAAAGCTGTTGAGTGAAACTACATAATTGTAAATATTATTATTTTGTTCTTCATGAGGGTCAAATTTGGATAGCTTTTTGGCTCAGGTGGGATTTAGAAATTATATATTCTTTTCCCCATTGCTCAATCACTCATCATTGTTGACCTGTTTTCCTATGTTATTAGATGACAGACACTGATGACAAAAAGGGAGATGAAGGCCAGACGGAACAAGTGTATGGGGGATGTGAAGGTCCAAATGCCATGTACGTCAAGCTGATTTCCAGTGATGATCATGAGTTTATAATCAACAGGGATTATGCTTTGACATCAGGAACAATCAAAGCCATGTTAAGTGGACCAGGTCAGACAATATTGCTAATTCTTATAACACACATTTGGAGAATGTTCTCATCAGGGAAAGTATCACAATAGGAAACAACAGAAAAGAAGCTACTACACTGGAAGTCACACTTTTTTATTTTTTAATTCAATTGTAAATAATTTTAACTTTTTTTTTGTAGTGTCCCAAATTAGTAGTAAATACTAAATACATTGACACTTGACTGGGGTGGGGGTTAGAGGACAGGTTTTCATCCTTCCTCCAGAAATCTGAGAGTATTAATGCTATAACAGTCAGTGCTGACGGGTAAATAATTATTATATGTAGCTCAAAAGATGTTTCCTTTTTAATCTTTGTCCTTAACTGATGACACATATAATACAGGAATTATGTCATGAAATCCAAGTGGTTGTCATCTTGGATCTGTCTTATTTATTTATTATCTCGCCACATAGAAAAAATTACAAGTAGAATAGAAAAGGTAATAAATAGCTAATTAATATTAAATTTAAAGTGTACATACAATTTTGAAGGAAGGACTGTGGCGGGGAAATCTCCTAGAAGCAAAGCTTATGAGGAATAGAGATTCCCTCCCACGGGCGGTTACTAGGCGGTATTTAAAAATAAAGAAAAGACATGTATTTTAAGTATATGAGTGTGATTGGAGAAAAATGATATATATAATATATATAATATATAATATATATCTTCTCTTATAGGTGAACCATATTTCCTCAAATAAGCACCCACACTGTAATGAGCGTGCTACCCCAAATAAGCAAGCACCCCCTCCACTGCCCCTCACTTTCTTAAATGATAGGGGAGCAGGGATGGCATAGTGGTGAGAGCACTCACCTTCCACCACTGTGGCCTGGGTTTGATTTCCGGATTCAACGTCATTTGTGGGTTGAGTTTGTTGTTGGTTCTCTACTCTGCTCCGAGAGGTTTTCCCTCTCATCAAAAACCAACATTTCCAAATTCCAATTCAATCCGGAATTTTGAGGGCCACAAGTTTGTCAGTCATAAACTGTTAAGTGTTACCCTCGTTAAACAAAAGTTGATTTATTCGATTTAATAGGAGAAGTCTTATTTTCCCTTAAGTCACGTCCAGTTATTTCTATCTCCTTCGTTAAACAAAAGTTGATTTATTCGATTTAATAGGAGAAGACTTATTTTCCCTTAAGTCACGTCCAGTTATTTCTATCTCCTTCAAATAAAAGTGCTCCCCCTTTTGGCCAAAATTTTAAATAAGCACCCGGGCACTTATTCAAGGAAGACAGTATTTCAAGATTTTCTCAAACAGAAAAAATACATCAATTTAATGAAAATCTAATTAAAAGCTGAAAATAAGTGTCTTAGTGTAGCCCAACCTGTTTGCCAATATTCTGGACTGTAAATAGGTTCTTTTTCCTTATGCAACTACAATCTTGGACGAAACTACTTGAGAAAATAGACCTCCTAGGGTCCAAAAATCCTTCTCCAATATGTGTGAGTCAACAATATCCCTAAAGTAACTTCCTTTCCCCACCTCCCCCTTTTCAATGTTGAAGTTGGGAAGCCACCATTGTCAGGGAAACGGTTAGGAGGCGCAGACAACATTGAATTGGGGGGGAGGGGGCTTTGAAACTCAGTTGGTCACTGTTTGCACGCACAAAGGCTTCTAAGCTCAATTTTCTCAACAGTTTTGTCCAAGATTGTGTACAAGACTCTTTTGAAATTTCCTGTGTAGTGCAAGAGCTGCAAGTCCTAAGCAGCTGTTGTTAGTCACTCATATGGGCCTGTCATCAGTTAAAGCTCTGTTTTTGCCATGTTTGCATTCCAGTGAAATATAACGAGCCAACAATATATCCCTGAGTTTATGAAATGTCACTGAATTTACGTGTCGTATACGCAAAAACCCACTTTGCAAACTGGAGATTTCTTCTGTCACTATTCAACTGTTGTTTGTCCGATCATCTGCTGGGGAAAGCATGAGGTCATATGTCTTTAAAAAAGCATTACTGATGAATGTGTTACAGAACTGACAGCCTATGTGTTAGCCGGTACATATTTTATTAAGACCATATCACACGGCAAATTCAACGCGAATCCCCCCAACACATGTTTCGCAAACCGACCATATTAGCCAATAGACAAGTATGCCATTAGGTATGTCACAGTTAACTTAGCAAAAGAGAAACAATGGATCAATAAAAGAATGATTAACAGACAATTTCAACGGTTAACAACGAACGAGAAATAAAACAATAGACTATCATTCCTATTTATATAAAACTACTGTAAACTGTTGTTAATCGTTCAGATGCGAAGACTTCCCAGTGTTAATCGTCCCAAATCCAAGCATTTAATTGTTGTAATCTTTTTGTGGATACAAAAAGGACAGATATTCTCTTTCTGTGATGCGGTAGTACCATTTAGTCCATTGCGATACAGCTCTTCACATTTGCAAGGTATGTGTCACAAACGGAGGTCAGTGTGATGAAATAAAGTGATCGCGTTACCCAGTTGTCTTTTATTGTTCATCCCAAAAAAATCGCTTTCCTTAAGCCTATTTTGCACTATCAAATGTAAATTTCACACCTATGAATACTTTGCGTGGTTGTACTTTTCCTCAAATGATGATGTCCAGTCAGCCATCCATTCTGTCATATATATAGACCTATGTAATGTCATCCATGATTTCGGAAGCAAAGAAAGTTGTACATTTGGTTAATTCTGCATGCTGAAAATTACTTTCTACTCCAATTTTATTTATGGAAGGCACAGTAAACTACACCTTCTCATTATCTCTACAGTTGCCAGTCTCTTGTCAAGTGGTGAAAGTGCAATGTTCACCATTCTTATTGTGTCAGTTGAGCCCCTATTCATCCTCATATTTTCCCTTGCCAATAAATAGCAGAGAGGCACGAAAGTGAAGGGATTTTTTGAGTCCTCAATAATACCCATAATTTCTCTTAATAAGAGAATATATCCCATGTAACTAATCGAACTTCTTAAGTATCTGATTTAACAATAATTAACGGCAGGAGCAATTTACTGGAGTGCGTGTATCAGACCTTTTCGCCAGTTTCTCAGTCATACAATCTTGGATGAAACTACTTGAGAAAATAGGCCTCCAAGGGTTCAAAAATCCTTCTCCAACATGTGTGAGTCAACAATATCCATAAAGTAACTTCCTTTCCCCCCTCCCCCTTTTCAATGTTGAAGTTGGGAAGCCACCATTGTCAGGGAAATGGTTAGGAGGCACAGACAACATTGAATTGGGAGGGAGGGGGGCTTTGAAACTCAGTTGGTCACTGTTTGCATGCACAAAGGCTTCTAAGCTCAATTTTCTCAACAGTTTTGTCCAAGATTGTAGCTTTGTGATGGCCCTAGTTGTGGTTTTATCAATATTTTGACACTGTCCCAGTGTACCTGAACATAAACTGCCTGGTACATGCAGGGGTTTCATAAGAAGCCGGCAACCAGCGAAAATCGCCACCTACTTTGTCAGAATTTACCTCATACTGCTGCCTACATTGTTGGTATTTTCACCCAAATTATTAAAAAATTCATCAGGTTGCCACCTACTTTAGTTAGCTCAGACTACTATTTCAAAACTTATTGAAAACCTTGCACATGTAGTTTAAATTAATTTTTTCAAGGTCAAGCTTTCTCCAGGGTCAGAGCATACTCTCAAACTCCCCTAGTGGAACTGTTTTTCAGCATGATCAAGAGTCCCTTGTTGATACTGCCAAACATTTTGGATGGCCTACCTCAAAATCCTGTTTGAATAGTTATTCACTTGGTGTCTGTTATTTAAGGCCTGGTCCTAATAACTGGAATCTCCAAGCTCACTTTGATCATATGGTTGCTTTATTTTCAGGCCAGTTTTCTGAGAATGAAACCAATGAGGTTTACTTCAGGGAAATCCCGTAAGTAAATTATGACATACTTTACAATCGCTGCCAGGTTAACTCAGTTGGTCAGGGCACCTGGCTGCTGAACAGAAGGTAGTGGGTACAAACCCCAGACTACACCACAAAGAAGGGTCTTAAATTAAATTAAATATGGGAGTGATCATCGCAGTTATTAACACTACTTAAGCAGTAGTGAATTAAGCAGTTATGCAGTGAAAATAAAGCCTGAAAAAAAAAAAATCAGGATTGTATGGGAATTGAACCCAAGACCTATGTGATACCATTGCAGTGCTCTACCAACTGAGCTAACAAGTCAACTGAGAGCTGGTCATTTTGTTGGATTGTAATAAACCCATTAGTGATGAATAATATGACTATGAATAATTTATATGAAAAACGTATCTGAACTGTGGATTAAAGAATGAAGATGAGAGTGATCATCGCAGTTATGAACACTGCTTAGTAGTGGTCTTGAAATAGCTGGTAAGCTCATACTGGCTGTGTGCTGTCTGGGTTTAGATGATTGCAACAATGATTGAGCAGTGATGTTAAGTCACTGGCCTTGTCTCCACCTCCATGGATAAAACTGAAAGGGGACACACGTAAAATAACTCGCATACTGATCACAAAGAGAAGGGAAATCAGTGTCACAGTTTTTGTGTGGAGCAGAAAGGACAAGAAAGGACTTGCATTACATGCATGATAGATTTTTGTAAGAACTGATGCAGCCCAATCAAAATGTGCCATCAACTGACGATTTTGCTGCACACAGCAGAGTATTTGCTGCCTACTTGACGCTTCACATAGTTAATTAAGAAATATTTGCTTAATACCTTTGCCTTTCCCATGCAAATTACTGGTGGTAAATGACGATTGATTAAAAAGCCTTCGAAAAGCTGTCAAAATTGAGCAGAGTTTATCCTTAAAGCACACCAGTTGGAACCATTTGAAGCAGTTATTTTCAAAAATAAAGGTTCAGAGTTGAATGTCCTCCGATCCCCCTTGAATACTCTTGCTGCCTTCAACACCTTTTCTCCTGCCTACCACTCCAAATACGTTCGACAGAGCTTTTGATGGAGTTCTACCAAACTGATTAATGCCTCTTTTAACATTTTGTTGCAGTTCACATGTGCTGGCCAAAGTCTGTACTTACTTCATGTACAAAGTGCGCTACACCAACAGCAGTACTGAGATTCCGGAGTTTCCCATTGCCCCAGAGATTGCACTGGAGCTGTTGATGGCAGCAAATTTCTTGGATTGCTGAAGGTTTAAAAATGTATTAATTTGTGCATCAATGAAGTCCAGTGGAAACTATTATTTTGATATTTGGGTGCATTTAAATCTCTTTCCTTAACTGTGGCAATCTGCAAATACAGTAGAATTTTGTATGGCTGAACACTGTTTTGCTTAAATATTTCACTCGAACCAAACCAAATTTTTGTTGTATCTCAGAAGTTGCATTTCCTTTGATAACTTTATTTAATTACAAACATTAACTCATAAGGATTACAAACCTTTGAGATGGCTTGGAAATCACAGCCTGTTTCTTGTTCTTTTGGTTTCACCCAATATACTCAAATGTTTGAGTTTTTTGACCCCAAAAGGTTCCCAGGAGGTTCCCAGTGGTTCAATTTAATTAAAAAATTAATTATCAAGATTTTCTTGTTTGTAATTTTAATGTTGCTCAACACAGATATCAACACCTTAAGTTAATTCTATTATTAAAGAAATAATACTGTATCATTTGATAAACAGATTTCAACAAAAAATATGCCCGTAATGTGCACAAGGTTTAAAAACTCAACAGAACATAGACTGTGGTCCTGTTTACATAATTCCACAAGGAGCAAAAGATTAGTTTATTTAGTGTGGTACAACTGTATGCACCTTTTGATTTTAAAAGCAAAGAAAATTTATAGAATATACAAGTTACAAGTTAGTGTAGTTTCTGCTTTTTTTAAGATTTGGAGTACAAAAAGGTCTCTTTAGATCTAGTGTACAAGTTTTGTATTTAACTTATTTTTTGGTTAAATTGACTATGTAACTGAAACTTTAAAGGGTCCATCAGTTTGCAGAAGCAGAGGTTTTGATATAAATATACCAAGCTTCTGACCCAGCTCCAAGGAGTTAGGGATAAAAACAGAGAAATAAATAAACTTTTTCTTCATTTTCATTTCTTTTTTTATTCTCCGTGCCTCAGAGCCTAGACTATTACCTTCAACCCAACTGTTGAAGACTCTGGTTTATTATCATTATCAGTAAATTGAATGATAATGATTAAGTTATTATTATTATTATTATTATTATTATTATTATTATTATTATTATTATTATGGCAGTTTAAAACTCCTGAATGCCAGGTGCTTACTTACAAATACTGGGCATGTAAACGTAGCCAGTATTTTATCAAAATTTACAAATTTACATTAGATAGGAATAAAATTGTGTAAAATAAAATTAATAAATAAATTCTAATATTATATAAAATTTACAAATTTACATTAAATAGGAATAAAATTACTTAAAATAAGATTAATAAAATAAATCATCTGTCTAATAATATCTGCCAAGTGTTAGTTGTGTACTGTCTCATTAGCGACCCATAGGTGTCCAAGTGGCTAGCACATCACCTTAAATGCTTTAACGATGTCAAGAGTGTGGCTCAGGACAGCTTTCTGCATTCTTCTAAGTACCTCTTGGTACCTATCTGAGCCCACTAACACCTTATTATTATTATTATTATTATTATTATTATTATTATTATTATTATTATTATTATTATTATTATTATTATTATTATTATTATCAGCTTTGTGAACTGGATGATCTTTTCCGGTTTGCTTCCTAAGGGAGCGGGTCATAGCCCATGACCAAAGGTCCCTTAGAGTTTTCTCCTTACTCTAGAGCTCCAACACCTTTCTCAAAATCCTTGCTGTTCCCAGTAACATAGTTTTCTGGAGTAATGAAATACTAATTTTGACATTCAACTTCCCCAACCACTTGTCCAAGTTTTGTTACACTTCCCAATGATCCTACAACAATTGGTACCACCTGCACAGTTCTCATTTTCCATATTATTATTATTATTATTATTATTATTATTATTATGATTATTATGATTATTATTATTATTATTATTATGATGATGCAGCAGTTAAAACTCTTGTGTGCTATAATGTAGAAATAATTTATTGGATTAAACAAAAACTCTGGTTTATTATCATTATCAAAAAATTGTTATTAATATTTTATTTATTTTTATTTATTTTAAGAAACGTCCTTGAGTTCAACAATTCAGGATTAATGGGTATGAGTGATTTTGAAAGTTTATGAAATTGCATGAGTTCTTAGGTGAGTGGTATGTAAGAACTTCAAAATCACAAGTACCTATTAACCACAAACAGTACCAGAAGGTTAGCATATTTGTTGTAGGTCAAAATAAAATTCAGGTCAAAACGATTTTAACCTAGGTTGAAATGAAATTCCTAGATCTTCTAAACTTAAGGGGGACTAACTTAACTACAAAATTAGCTAACATTGTTGCTATGGAAAGTTCCCAACCCTCATATCTTGGAAACCGTAACCTGCACAGGCAAGCTTTTTGGCTATGTATTTACAATCAAAAAGCTTTACAAGATTTTCGAGTCACAACCATATTTGGTAAGTCACGTGACCAGAACAGAAAAAGGCCTAAAACTCGAGTGGCGCACACTTCTGGATATCGAAAATGGTGCCAGTGGTTAACGATCGCCAAGGTGCAAAACTCTACGTATCAATTTTTGGAAATTCGCGTTTTTGTTAGATTTATGACATCATAAGCACGCAAATTCATACCATTTTGTCATTATTGCAGTTATGTACGTTAACAACAATTGCTTACGTAGGCTTGTAAAGAAGGCTGGAATATCTCCGACTGGCAAAAAAAATCGGAACTTCACATAATTTTCTCCAAGTTTTAGGGATTTTTCTCTCTAAAGCGTTGTTGGGGCCTGGGACAAGTTGCGCATGCGCAATAACAATTTATAAATTTTACATATTCACCTCTTCGCACGTTTCACCAATATAGTGGCAAAAATACAATCCGTAAAAATCCCTTGGCAAGTCTGTAGTTAAGTTAGTCCCCCTTAATTGTTCATGTGGTTAATCATAAATAATTAGGGTCAGATGACAAGAAAAATTTCATTTCAACCTATGTTAAAATCATTTTGTTTTGAATTGCACTTTGACCTACAACATATTTAACAAAATTACTGGTGCACAAAAAAAGATTCAAGGGTTTTGCAAATTCAGTTATTAAAATTATCCAGTTATTAAAATTCGCAGTGTTGGCTGTGCTAATGCACCATTATGGTAGAAAGATAATAAGTACTCCTTCAAAGTACAATTTGGGATTATATAATAACTTGATTTATTACCTTTGGCTAATACAGAATCATGGTAATATTAGAAGATGAAAATGATCCAAAAACACAGCGCATTTAACTGTGCTAATCTCGTGCCCAATCAGAATTGAGTAATTTTGGTTGAATGTTCTATAAATGATGTAAATGCGGGTCATATCCTTCTTTTCCCTGGCCGTCCCCTAAGCCAAACACATCCACAAGACCCCATGGCACCTGAAAAGATTACTAGTCAGAGTATGGCTTTCCATTAAATTTTCCCCTTGGGACTGCAAGAATCCTATTCTAGTGTTTGGAGGAGGCATGGTTATGCAAAAAGTAACTGGGGACTCCAGCTGTGTGGGATCGTCAGCGTGCTTTTTTTTTCTATTAAGTGAAAGTAGCCAGGGATCAAACTGAAGTACCGGTATCAAGGGAACATTCTTGGTCCTCGACTGTTAACTAAGCAGTGTTATTTGTCAATACCTGTAGATAAACTCCCGGAATTAACTCCTTATGTGTAAACCATTCCACTCAAACATTTTCCAGTTTACAAAACAAAAAGTTTTTTTCATTCAGGACCTTGCTGTTCAAAGAATAGATAACTTAATCCAGTGGTGCAGCCCAACGCCAATGGATAATTAACAATTATCCTGCAAAATTACATATATCGCAGGATATCTGTTGAGTACACATGACGAATGTTGAGCATGCTGACCATATCTCGACATTGTCACGATGTGTATTTGGGGTATTTAGAATGCATTTTTATTAGCCTTATGTGTCACTTGGCATGAATAGGGCAAGTGAGTGTGAATGAGTGTAATGCACTTAATCTGCTGGATAGTGACTTCTACACTGGATGATTATCCCTTTGAACAACTGGGACCTCATGGTTAATACATGTAGCCAGGATTTTATTGTGTGTGGTGTAATTGCCACTCTCAATATTTACTGATTCTGTTCCATCTCACAAGATGCTTGTGACACTTCTGATGAGCAATCTGGCAACTTTTTTTTCATGAAGAGATTCGCTGCCCTTCTTTTCCTTGTTCTCAGTTAAATACTGGCTCCCATAACAAGGAACTTCGTGATTTTGTGGGATGCTCCCATTGAAGGGGTAGCAGACAAATTGGTGTTTGGGAGAAATTGTAAGTTGTTGTTGTTGTTGTTGTTGGTGTTGTTGGGGGGGGGGGGGATAATTTTTTTTTTTTAACTGGTGCCATTTCTTCCATTTTTGTTTTAAAACTAAGTAGTAGGGGAGGAAGGACAATGGGTGGAATTTCTCAAAACTTATTTTGCTTGCCTTTGGCCAACAGACTAGTCGTTATGTCAGGAAGATAGGTCCACACTTATTTTGCATTTTAAAAGCCTGACTTTGCAGAATTAGTGCATAACTTCAACAAAAAACTGAACCAACCACACCTAATTTCTGTATTTTTGTTTCTGTTTCTCAAGTTTTTGGCAAAAGTCATATGCCGATTCATCAAGTTCTGGGCTTTGGGCCACTGAGTAAACATGGACCTACATTTCCAAAGCAATCCCCAATCTGTAGGCTAAAGAAGAGCACATTGAGAGAAATTTGGATATTAAGGCCAGATCATCAGTTACACCCTTTTTGTACTAAGCCTTCCTTTTGTTAAACCATTATAATACTTATAAGAACAGGTTTGGTTAACAATTTAACTATAAAACATTGCGAAAATATTGAAAAACTTAAAACCATCTCGGTTAAAATTTAAAAAGGTTTAAAAAACGACGACGTTTCAACGTTCTCATGACGTCATTTTAAAGCCGAAAGTGAATAAAATTAAGAACAAATATAAATGTAAAAGAATTCCTAAGAGACTTGAGCTGTTACATAATGTGATGTGAATGAATTTAATAGAATGATAAAATATGTCAGAAAAAGTTTCGCACAAATGGAGTCTTTCTGAGTATTTAACTCAGGGTTCAATTCCTTAATGAAAAGCATCTCAAAAAGTTGAGTTAAATACTCAGAAAGACTCAATTTGTGCGAAACTTTTTTCGTGACATTTTATCATTCTATTATTCATTCACATCACATTACATAACCGCTCGGGTCTCTTAGGAATTCTTTTACATTTATATTCACTTTTGGCTTGAAAATGACGTTATGAGAACGTCGAAATGTCGTCGTTTTTTAAACCTTTTTCAATTTTAACCGAGATGGTTTTAAGTTTTTCAATATTTTCGCAATGTTTTATAGTTAAATCATTATAATACTAGTCTATTTTTTCTCAACACTTAATGAGGCCTTCCAAGGGGTAGAAGTGACAAGTGACATGGCTCCATAAACAGCAACACCAACACCAACAACTGACAGAAATTGGCAGAAAAAGCGCAACAGTTTGCAACAGCGACAATTCACTTTCCATGACGGTGACATTTGTCCCTAACAAAACAAGCGAGAGACAGAGTTGTAAATGAGTGACAAAGCCACACCAGACAACCCCTTGGAAGGCATCCTTAAAGTGCCTATGAAGCGAAATTTGTTTCTCGCTAATTTTAAAGTTTAATCCATAAAACTCAACATTCGAAAATTTGAGGTGCTCTTGATTAAAATCGGCGATTATACAAGCGTTTGAAATTGGGCTATTTTGCCTTCAAAAATGGCATTTGAATCGCGCGGCCAAAAAGACACGTGACAATAGCTGTGACGTAATTTTGGGGACAAGTATTCCAACTATTTCACTATAATTCATAAGTGCAAACACATTTTTGTACCCAAAATGACGTCACATCACGACCCAGACCCCTGACCATTTTTAAAGGCAAAATAGCCCAACTTCAAATGCTCGTAAAATCAACAATTTTAATCACAAGCACCTCAAATTTTGAGATTCTTGCGTTTTTAGGGGTAAACAAATTTCGCTTCATAGGCACTTCAATGTTGTATACAACATAAAAATAAGTCAGTGCATAAAAATATTTTTATTAAATTTTTGATTGAAATGTGATAAGTGTAACACCATGTCCTTCACTTTTTTTCCAAAAAAATGTAGTAAGGCACATGAATGTAAACAGCTTACAAAAATAGAATCAAGATTTATTAAAATTATGGTTACATGTACACACAGATCAAAGCTGAACATTGGCACTTATAGTTATTCTTTGATGAATTTTGAAACTATTTACACCTGTACAAAACAAGAATACAGTCTATCTACATGTACAAGAGTTTTACATTACACTGTAACACTAAAATAAACTTATGCCAGTATGTACATTAAACAATAATCTTTACACACCATCTTGAAAATAAATATAAACTTATTATAAACTTATTCCCTTATTAAAGGGTGACATTTTGCATTCTTCAAATCTCTAAAGTACTTATTACCACCAATATATGTTTTTGAGCAGTATTGCCCAGGTCTGAATATTAACATGATTGCATTGATAATACATTGCTAATTCTATGCAGTTAATAATATTAATTCTAGTAGCAATTAAATACTATATCCATCTTCCTTGGGCATTGTAGATAAAAGACTGTTTTCCATAGTGCTGTGGTCGATATGTTGCTGCAAAAAAAAAAACACACACACACACACAGAAAAGCTTACTAGGATGGTACTACACAAAGATAGGGTTGGCGCAGTGGTGAGAGTGCTTGTCTTCCACCAATGTGGCCCGGGTTCGATTCCCTGACTCCCAAATAAGTGGGCTGAGTTTGTTGGTTCTCTACTTTGCTCCAAGAGGTTTTTCTCCAGGTACTCCAGTTTTCCCCTCTCCCCAAAAACCAACATTAATTTGATTTATTTGATTTATTTAGAGTTGATTTGATTTAGAGGGCTGTAAGTTAGAAAATTGTAAAAGGTTATTACATCTCCCCCTTTAGCTATCATCATTATCATTATTATTTCTGAATGACGAGCATTTTGTGGCATAAGACAGCCATCATACTGAGAGGCCATTACAGCTGTGGACTGTCAGGAAGGGGCTACTGCTGAACCAGCCAAGTACAGCTTCACATCCAAGGTGGACTTGAGCTTCATGTAGACATAAAACAATGACTGCTTTTCTCAGTCTGTATTTAGGGAATTTCCTCAATACGATTCCATTAAAGCGAAAGCTGTTGCTAAGCAATATTATGTTGTACAAGAGGTGGTTATAACTTTTAAGTCAGTGGATCAAAACCTTAAAGAAGCTAGAGGAAAAGTCTCCTACAGTACATGTAAGTGATGTTTTATGGTCAAATTTTTTTAAGCAAAAGGGCCTGAGTTTTGTCATGTGGTCTTCAGTTTGTGAAAACAAAAACATCCCTTCTTTTTTTTTTTTGCCTGCTTGTTTTCACTTCTTATTATTGTGATAATTGCAGTGAAACCTTCTGGGTCCAGTTGCTCGAAGCATAATTAACGCTAACCAGGGTTAAATACCATGACAACCTATAGGTTTTAATACATCTTAACCAATGGTTAGCGCTAACCATGCTTCGAGCAACTCAGCCCAGAGCATTACTTAACTTTCTGATTAGACTACATAGAAATCCAAATACAGTGTACACCAAGACTCTGTTGCTTAAATCCAGATGTTAAAATGGTTAGATTCACTGGCTATTTACAAGACATACCTGGTCCAGGGACGTCTTCTTCCCCAGGGCACCCCCTGACCATCGACTTGTTGTTGAGACAAAAACAGAACTAGACATGAAGTGTTTAGGGGGGCCTTCATAGTCCACTATGTTGTAATAACCTGGCCCTGGCATAGGTTCCAGGGGTGGAAGGGGCATTGCAGGTGCCGAGATGCACAGGTAATGCTTGTTACTGCAAAAGTAAAGGTTAAGAGATCACTTAATTTTAAGGCAAATTACAACATAAAATGAAGAGGTCTTTTTTCACTTTCTGTGTGACAGGACTCCCTTTAATGATGTAAGGAACAGAGTGGTGAAGATCAACTGCTTGACACTGTTGGAGATATAGTGTTCACAGCATTTAGTGTCACAATTAATTTAGTGACACTAGCCAACACAGTCACAAGGCCTTCCATAGGGTAGAAGTGACAAGCAACGTGGCTCCGAAAACAGGCAACAATCTTCTCCCAAAACACCAAACACCAACAGAAATTGGCAGGAAACATGCAGCAGTTTGCAACAGCAGCAACATTTACTTTTCAGTCCTCTTTGGTTTCTTTGCGACAGCGTCATTTGTCCCAATTGCAACAAGCCACAGACGGAGTAGTAAACGAGCAACAAAGTGGCAAGAGTTGATCAACTGTTACCCCCCCCCCCCCCCCCACCCCTCTCTAATGCTTCTCCCAACACACACAAACACCATAAAAGATACTTATCAGGATTGCCACTCATTGGAATAGAAATATTCCCTGACATTATTTTCCCTGACCATACAGGACAGATTCTTGGACAAGAAAGCAGCAAAGAAGACACGGAAATCACCTTTACTGACAATCCATAAGTAAAATTCCCTGACTTTCCACTGACTTTCAAGTAGAATTTAGGATTTCCCTGACTTGATGCACAATTCCCTGACTTTTCACTGACCTTAAAAAGATCAGTTTTCCCACTGATTTTTCCCTGGCCATGGCATCTGTGCTTATTAGTCAACTATTGGGTTACCCCAGCATTTTCTGATAAGTCTCACACATAAATATTTTGCTTTACATATTCATTGATGAAGGGTCAATGTTGAGCAAAGTTTATCGAGCAGAAACTACAATTTGAATGCAGTTAGAAAGGTTGAAGAAACTCCTGGGTACTGTACATTTCTTACTTAACCCATTGGTGCCCGTGCCGGCCAAAACTGGCCGCACAAGACTCCCATGCTTCAAAACATTGCAACTTTCTCAATTGCACGAATATTGCCTTAACTGTCAGTTGTGAGCACGAAATGGAATGTCCTTTAAATTTGGATATCCAATAAACATAGCAATTGTTACCAAATATGGCCTTTTGAGTTTGGACAAGAACGAACTAACCGTTTTTAACGTCAAAGAGGAACCACGAAAATGCCCCTTTTTGTCTTTACGTTTTTTAAGAAATCATTGTCAAAAAACCAAACTTCAACCATAATAACAAAATTCAGTCATTGTTCTAGCTTAGAAATGACTTTTTTTGTCCATATTCTTCTCCCGAGCGTAGATACAGTCTTTTGTTCCACTGCATTCGGGCCTTTCCGCCATTTTCAACATCTTGACCACATTGCATGCTGGGAACTAACGAGAATTTTTGACAGCGCCCGTTCCTCTCCCCAATTCTTTCACATATAAGCTAAGTCTACAGCCACTCCGACCTACCGCCAAAAATTCTGACCTGTGGTCATCTTCAGTGTTCACAAATTCCAAAATATGAGGGGGTAGGTCGAGAAATTCATCAGTAGTCGGGTTCCAAAGGTACTAAGTGTCCGACTGGCCAAATTCCCAGTTCGTTGAGTAACAAGCCAAATTCGACAACAAAGTACATCACCTTGCTCGATTCTTTGAAAAAGTGGACTCTTAGTTACCATCATGATTAATGATGCTCATCAGGCTGCCACTAAAGATGAAAAATGGCTGTAAACTTGGCAAAAATCGCAAGCAAACTGAACTTGGGCCATTGTTGTAGCTGCACGGATGAAAAATAGCTACATCAGAATGACGTTTTCAGAAACCTTGAGCCTCCAGTGCCTTAGGACAGCACCACTTTTCGATGGGAGTTTCAATAAAGAGTCATGAAATCCTATGGATTGTTATAGGTGGAAAATCCCTCCGAAAACGTAAAAATGGCTGGGCGCCAATGGGTTAACCACTATGCCATCATTTTTTTAGACAATTAACGAGCATAATGGACTGAGTTGACTATTTAACAAATAGATTCCATGTTGCCGTGCATCTGTTCAGTAATAGATCACAGATGACATCAAAATGTGGTAAAAACAAAGAATTATAAGTGGCAAACAAGCCGCAGGTGAGTGTGTCACTGATGTTTTTACCGCATTTTGATGTCTTCTGTGATCTATTACTGAACAGACGCACGGCAACATGGAATCTATTAATTTGTTTTATAATTTATAACAAAGAAACAAATGCAAGCGACGTAATGACATAATCTGTGCATCTGTCCTCTAATAGATCATAGCTAAGAACAAATCACAATGCGCAAACTATTCACCTTATTATTGCCCCTGTAGGATTTTGGCCCAGAGGCCAAAACCCAAGGAGGGACTCCAGGAGTCCCTTCACGGCTGTCGCCATGGACGAAAGCAAGCGGAAGGTATGCATTATTTTATCATTTCAGTTAACAATTTCTTTTTTTAATATCATCTCATGTGTTTATTTACTTTTTTTATATTTGATATTATTTTAGCAAGGGCAAGAGAAGAGATGAAAAACGAGGTGGGGAGTAATGTTTTTTAGATGTGACAATTAAAGTGTACAGTGTACGTGAGCGATTTATTTAGTTAAATCCATGTTGGCTTCTTCTATGAACTTGCTCAGCTCCTCTTTCCCTAAATCGCAATTATTACAGAGTATATGGAACTCAGTTATGAACAGTTAGAGATCGCACAATAATTTTGGCCTTCTAGTTGTGAAATTATCACGTATTTTTCGTCTTGTAATATTATAATAATCTTTACAAACCCCTTGGCTCTTTTAATAATTATATACTATAACCACTGTGACCAAAAATATGCCTGTTGATAAATTACAGCCGTGAAGGTGACTACATGTCGGGAAATCACTTTCAGTGGGGCCTGAGCTCCAATATGTCATGCAACATGTCACAGTATGTCAGCATTTCTCCAATGTTCAATGTAATATACTTTTTGTTTATTACTTTTTTCCCATCCGTGATCCAATCCGTGATCCAATCCATGATCCGGTCCGTGATCCGATCTGTGATCTGATCCGATCCAAGCCAAGTTTTGTCAACGCCGATCTAAATCCGTCTCAATTGTTGAACAATGACACTAAATCAAATATTGTTTCTGCCATTGATGTACTGGAGAAATATGCTTCTTCCACATGAAATTTAAAGAACTGCTTTATTTCACTAACAACAATGCAGAAATGTGCAACAATGTCTTCAGTATTTTTATTAATATTCACAACCACACAACTACTCAAAACTTAAATACGGGGCAGCTTTAGTGAAAACTTTTTCTAGTATAATAAAGGATAACAATAATCACAATCAGGTGTCAGTAGATCTAGTGACTTACTGAAATCCAGTCTGTTTCTTTGACCTTCTCTCCAGGTCGATATAATTTTCAAATGGTTTATATGATCCTGGTCCTGGATATGGCACAGGGGACTGCATCATCTTTCTCTCTGTTGTGGACTTAAAAGGTGCTGTTGCAATTTTGGGTGAGTCAGAGACTAGTTTGTCGTTTATTGTGTAGTGGCCTGAGGGAGTAAAGTACACAAGATTGTTATTGTTTTTTCATACAACTTGACTTTCAAAACAAATTTCAGACTAGTGCATTAAAGCCTTGGAAGCACTGCCCTTTTGTCAAAATAATGAAACTTGAAGCTGCAGCCCATTTCTAAATGGTAGGGAAAATATTATCCAAAATGAAGTTACACCCTTTTACAAGACCATCTGATGATGCTGATGAGCATGGTAATGATGTTCACTGTGACAATGATTAAAATGGCTCAAAAACCATGATCCATTGGGATGGTACATTGTTGTCATAGTCGATCCTGAACATAGGATTTGAGAAAAAAGAAATGAAATGACCTTTATTGATTTTGTAAGCCCTCAGCAGTGTTTATACAGTTAACACCGAGCCTAGTGAGGTTGACCCAAATACACGAAACAATTATAATAATTCAAAATAAACATAACAAGGTAATAAGAAATTTCCCAACTGGCAGGAGGCAGACCAGTTAGCCACGGAGTTGAACTCGAGGCTGCTGTGAAACAACACCAGCTAGTGGTCAGAGCGGGGCTTGAACCTGGGACCTCCAGGTTACAAGTCCAATTGCGCTATGCACTCAACTATGCTGTCTCTCATATGGTATGGAAACCACAACAGCAGAAGTTGGAAAAGGGACAAATCAAACTGTCGACTTACATGGTGATGGTCCATAACTTGCACCTAACCAGTCCTTTGATCTTTTGGATCTGAAAAACAATTAAATAATCAAGATCAGAGCTTTCATTTGATTCTCCAAAAACACAATTTTATAATAGATATTGCAGCAAGAAATTTTTGTCTCAGAAATATAATCCACAAACATCTATTACACTATGCACTATGTACTCAAAGTTTAGAGCCTCATTTATTTATGAAAAGCCAATTTTGACTATATATGCATGGGAAACGTGCTGGATTAGGATCAGAGGAAGGTGTTACTTTTTTATTTAATAAAATATAAATTAAAATACTCATTAGCTGTATCTCTAGATAAATATAACTTGAGCTCTTACTTTGACTGGAATGCAGCACAAGCTGCAACATTGTTATCATAAACAACTCTTCCAGTAGATCTACCAATCTGTTTCAAAGGAAAACATACATAGAGGATAATTTATTAGTTACACGCCCATGCAGAGATATCAAAATTTCTCTTTGAGTGTACCACCTCCTTCAATAACTTAATTCATCAAAATTGAAAAGCTGCTAAGGAAAAACTAGTAGAAAATACTGTCCTGACCCCTCATGCACATGTTCTATATTTAATTATATAATATATAAATAGTTAAACACCTTTCATAGGGACAGAGTTGAGTGTCTGTGCATGTTATCAAATTCAAATTAAGTTAAGTTTAGATGTTAATTAAATTTTGGTCTCTTGGCAGCAGATGAATAAATTTGACATACATCAGCAAAAGTTTACTGATCATGGCTGCATACAACAAGCCAAATGTGGTGCTAAATAAAATTATTGCTCCTAATTCTACCAGACCTTTTATAAGTTGTGTTCAGTGTGCATTATACATTCTTTGGGAGTTTATAAACTAACTTAACAAGTGCATGAATTGACATTATCCATTTCATTGCCTCTTTGGTGAAACATCTCACTTACCGAGTACTGGTTAGGTGCTGGAAACTGGTCTTTCTTGTCATCTCTTTGGATGGCAATAGGGAGATGAAAATTTCTGCACAACAACAAATTTAAAATTGTCAGATTAAAAAAACTGGCTCAAACACAATGACGATTCAGTGGATGAAATAATGACAATAAATACAGCAATATATATCATTACTGTTAGTAATAACACTAGACTATAAACAAGTGTATTGAAGTTATTAAAT